>JAHLKH010000084.1:0-109983 GCA_025526915.1 Entophlyctis helioformis | reverse complement strand
CGACGCCGCTTCTCCTGAAGGGCCACCAGAGCGAGACCACAGGTGTTGCTTGGTGCTCGCGGGATGTTGGGCAGCTGGCAACGTGTTCCGACGACATGAGCGTGCGTGTTGGCGCGCAGGCGTGGATCTGGACAGTCTTCCAGACGATCCAGGCGTGAAGCATCTGAGGGCGGCTGTCCACGAGCCCGAGGCGGCCACATGGACAGCGTGTGGAACGGCAGGCGGGCCGAATGAGGGTGCTGCATATCGGCTGAGGCTGCATTCGACGCTCACAAGCGATCTGTCAAGCGACATCTTTGGCGATCTGCCGACGAGCGAGTTGGCCAGCGAGGTCGATGCTCTCCATGTCAACATGACGCTTCAGAGTCTGCGTCAGGGTCTGCATCTGCACGGGACTCTGGACCAGTGGAGTCAGCATCGACAGACTTTGCTGCACTGGCGGTCGAGTCGAGTGGCTTGATGTCTGTGGGCGATGACTGGTCGGATGCCATAGAGCCGCGAGAGCGGATGTCATGATGCCATGCCGCCACAACCAGACGCAATGACGCCACGACAGCCACCGCCAGCAACACCAGCAGCAGCAGCAGCAGCCTCGTCCTCACGTGCAAGCTCATCAAGAACGGCATCGGCAACACGCAAGCGCAAGTCTGCTGCAGAGACCACGCGGTCGCGGTCGCGTTCGTCGTCTCGGACGCCAGTCAAACGCAACATGGTCATGCACTCGTCCTCGTCGTCATCGACGGCCATGCTGCCACCGGGCAGCATCACGGACCATGCTGCGATTGATGGATCTGATGCCTCTGCCGCAGCACAGCCAGCACCACAGCCAGCAATGCCATTGCCAGCATCACGATCAGGACCGACCCCGTCCCTTGTGGCTTCATCCTCAACCTCGTCAGTGGCTCCAGAGCGTCACCGCACTCGCAGGTCTAGGTCCATCAAGGACTTTTTCTCGTCGTCCCTGCCATCGTCATCCCTGCCATCGTCGTCGGCGGATTCTTTTCCAGGGCCGCCATCACCACATGGCCCAATCACTTGAATGAAGAGTTGTCCTTTGGCGTCCGTGGTCGGCCATTGAAGATTCTCGATCGGGGACCCTGACCATTTCCAGTGGCACTGGCCTGCATCGCCATCGGATCAACCCTGCGCATGGCGCAGTGGGTCGCATTCTTTCCGGACCACGTCGGCCAATGTCGGCTTCCTCCGATGCCACGGACAATCTTTCGTCATGGCATTTTGACCCTTGCAATGGTGGCACCAGGCTCAAAGTTTGCAGGCTGCTTTCCACTTAAAGGGACGGACGCTCCCCTGACTGCGCCATACTGCAACCCCTACTGTCTAGACTCTAGAGATGACCATCATCAATGCCTCAATGACCAACAACATCACCTATGCCATGGCCAACTCGGCATCAATCGGCGGCATGGCCAGTGACTCTGGTGTCTCGGCCATGTCTACCATCGTTGCGATCATGTGCGGCCTGGGCTTGCAGTGAGTTGGACTGCCTTGCGACCCCGACTCGGTCTCCCACGCTGCCGTGCGCTGACGCTTTCTTTCTTTCTTTTTGGACCCGGTGTGTGCACGAGCAGCGAGACCGCATCGTCAGCGATCGTCCTGCTTGGCAACCGCAGCAAATGGTCTCAGCCCGCCACCCGTGTCACACTGGCAGCATGGCTCGCACTCGCCGTCTTTGTGTCTTCGAACCTCGTCCTGGCCGACTGGTCTGTCCGACGCTTTGCCGTCTCCAAGTCGTGGCTTGCGATGCTTTCGTCTTTCTGCTGTGCGCTGGCTGGCTGGCCGGCACGCTGCTGTGCACGTTCCTGTCGCTGAGGGTCTACCAATCCGATGTGAGCCTTGGTGCCACCACGGCTATTCACTCGCACCGCCAATGGCCGTTTCAGGGACTAACACGCGTCATCCGGCAAAATGCTCCAAACGCAATCCCGCCCTGTGCCACAGCGACGAAGCAAGCTGCTGCCTGTCATCGTCATATCCGCAGGAGCCAAGTCCATCGTCCACTTCATCTTTACTGTTGCTGGCGTGCAAGCAGCAGCGGCACTCGGCGCAGCACAGACAGCACAGAGAGCGTCTACTTCTGGGTAAGTCGCTTGCAACATGCATGCCGTTGGCCGTCAAACTGACATGCACATTCACGCTGTGATGCATTGCAGAAGAGCATCGCTCCCATTGCGTGCACCTATCATGTCGTCGAAGCCATCTTCTGCGCCATCAGTTCTGCAGTGCTCCTGTACATTGTCGCACAGAAGCTCTATGACAGCCAAGGAACGTATGCGGCCAAGCTGTTCTTCAAGAACGAAGGCGCTCGGTCAGTCGCTACCCTTGCTTGCATCGCACGGCTGTCTGGTGTCGAATGGCGCAAGCACTGACGTCGCATCTCTCATCCAACTCTTCACAGCCTTGTCGCAGCCATTGCGCTGTGTTTCTTCATTGGATCAGTCCAGTTGCACTCCGCCAAGAACACCAGCACCAGCGCTGAATACTTTGCATCCACTCTGCCATGTAAGTGATGACTACTGCGCGACGCCATCCGCGCATGATATCCAGTGCTGGCCGTGGTGCTGACCGTGTGCTTCAACATGATCTGCCGTAGACATGAATGTGTGGCTGTTCCCTCTTCTCTTTTCTGCCTTTATGCGCGCTCCGGAGCACATTGAGCGCGCCAAGCTGAGCATCAAGACCATCGACTCGAGCTCCAACGGCCCGATCCTGACCCGGTTCTCGACCAGCACGTCTCCCAGACCGAGCCGCGTTGGCCAGCTAAGCGAGAACCGCAGATCAGTGGGACTTCTGTCCACTGTGTCAAGCGATACTTCCCGTCCGTCCATGGACCGCGACGTGCCGCGCATCCGTGTTCGCATTGCAGGCACAAACGTCGTGCCGATCCAGACAGGCACCACGAGCAGCGCCCCGGCCAAGGGTCCTTTCGCGAACGGATACTTTGGCCTGCTTCCCCACAGCCCAGGCATCTTCAGCTCCAGCACGGATGGCAGCCACAGCAATCTGTCCAGCCCAGCGCAAGCCATGACGCCGCCGGTGCTCGCATACGCCCCCGACCGCCCGCCCACTCCCACAGGCTCGTTGCGCCTCACAGACATTGCCAGCATCACACCCGAGCTGCACCAGCTGGGCCGCAAGAACACGTCAAGCTTCTTTGGTCGCGAGTCGGTTGCCATCACGCAGCTCTTCAGGACACCGTCGATGGCGGCCAAGGTTGCCGCCCAGCCATCACCGCATCGTCGTCCAAGGTCACGTCGCACGCACGGGCCTCGAATGCAGCCATTCCATCCGGATGGAACCGGTTCAGCAGCGTCAAGCCTGCCACGGCCGCGAAATCGAGCTCGAGTGACTGCACAGGTGCTGATTCCCACACCACCATCTCGGCCATTCGGCCATCAGCGAGCTGGACGAGGATCTGTCGTTTGTGGCGACCGAGACATGCAGTCTAGCCTTGCATCGCCAACGGAAGACGGCATCAGCATTCAGCCTGATGCTCGGGGGTCTCGCCTTTTCTAGCACAGCCAATGAAGTACGTAACAGAAAGCAACCCCGCCCTTGCAATCAGGCTGAAATGGCCGAATGACCATGCGGCCGCGTCCGCCCTGACGGCCAGTCATTTGCCGTCACGAACGCTGAGCCACCATTCACGCGGTCTTGATGCTGGCGTCGTCACCGGGTCACAAAAGTGCCTGTCTCGGCCGCACAAGTCGGTGCCACCAATCAAATTTTCTTGATTTTTCATCGTTTTTGTTTCGAAGACGTTCGGCCGACGCCGATGCTTGCACTGCAAAGTCCACACAAAAGCTGCCCGCCCCTCCGAGTTTCAACCAGCCAGACACTATAGGTGCGATCGTCGTCGTTGCTGCTGCTGCTGCTGCCGTCGCATGTACTGCAGCTAACTCGGACTACATTGATACATGGACAATCTGCGGCCGCATCGACAGACTAGACAACCATCCGCTCTCATGGACCGATCAGCTAGTGCATACCAGACATGGGCCGCCATCCTCTGCGGTCTTGGCCTGCAGTAAGTTGCTTCGCGCCGTCTGAGCTCGCTTGACCTTGCCTGCGGCGTTGTCGGTGGCACCGTGTTGCAGAACACAGGACTTGAAGTGTGCACACAGTGTCCATGAACACAACCGCTGTGCGATCGCGTGCATGCAGCCGTCACTCACACCTGCCAATGCACGCACCGTCCAACAGAACGCTCGCATCCGCCGGTCTCCTCATGATGTCCAAGTCCAAGGCATGGTCCACCACCTTCTTCCGTCTCGCGCTCGCAACCTGGCTGTTCCAGGCCGTCTTTCTTGTTGCGCATGTCTCGCTCCTCGACTGGCGCATCTCGCCCTACAAAGTGTCCGAGAAGTGGTACCTGCATCGTTTCTTCATCCTCATTGCCTCTGGCTGGGTGTCCGACATGATGCTGTCCATCACCATGATCATGCGAGTGCGCGTGGTTCTGCAGGTGCGTCCCAAATGCCGACGATTGTCTGGGCCAATACGCTGCACAGATGCGCGCGTCTTGTGTGCTCCTTGCAGCGCCTGCTCACACGAGTGCTTGCCACTTGAACAGCCTGGATCGTCGTCGTTTATTATTATTGCGCTGTTTGGCGTGGCATCCATGCTGTCGCTCACGGCCTTTTCCGTTGGCGGTATCCTCACCGGCGTGCGGTCCGTCGAGGCCGTCAGCCAGAACCGTGACCTGCTCCATGATGTAAGCTGGCGCCAACCACGAGATCGCTCTGCGCTCGCCAGACTAACAATGGCTTTGGCCCAATAGCCCACCATCTCGATCTTTATTGCAGTGTACCACGGCTTCTACGCCGTGTTTTCGATCCTGTGCTCGATGGCCTTCCTGTACACCATCTCAAAGACACTGGGGGTTCGCACCAAGGACTTTTTTGCTCGCGTCCTGTTTGACACTGAAGGCGCCAAGTGAGTTGCTGCGCATGTGCCATCTCTGATGGCTGGCTACATGCGCTCTGGAACGGTAGACTCTAACGCACCGGCTTGAACTGCTCTGCCAACCCAGCTTTATCGTCATTATCCTGCTGTGCGTGTTCAGTGCAGTCGGCCAAGTGCTGATCGCCACCCTCAAGGTGTCCAACTACATGGCGTTTGTCTCGCTCTGTGAGTGCACACACACTGTTGATTGCGGCTGTCTGCAGAGGGTAAATACCACGCAGTCGGCTGACACGCCTGTGCAAACAACAGATGCCGACACGTTCCTCTATCCTCTGCAACTGTACACGTTCTTGACGACGAGCTACATCTCGGCACGCAAGATTGTTGAAGACAACACGCTCGCTGTGGGCGGCCACGGCCATGCATACAGAGGAGCAGGCGGGCCCACCAGCCCTGCTCTGATGCGCATCACCATTCCCAAGGTTGGCAACGGCCTCCCAGAGGACGATATTGAACAGAGCAGCAATGGCCCCGAGACGGCCACCACCAACACGCCGACATCGATGAACGGACCAACAGCTGGCGCGCCGACGGTCGATAGCCCCATGTACCAGCACGTCCGCGCCGAGATGAGCCCGTCGTCTCCCAGAAGCCCCAGCCTGCCGCTCAACGCGACGCAGCCAAACGCAAAGGCAACGCGCCACATACCAGAGTTTGCATTCCACACCAAAAAGGCGGGCAGCCTCACCAGCAAGCTGAACAACAAGAGCACCAAGGTCACGAGCGTCCGCGGTGTCGACCGAGTGAACGAAGACATGCCGCTCACCATGATTGCCAGCGTGACGCCCGAGCTGCACCAGAACGGGCCAAAGACGTTCTACTCGCGGCCGTCGGAGGAGGTGCCGGTGCACAAGTCGTCTGTCTTTCAGTATACCGGGTTTGTGCCGCCGATGCCTGGACAGCCCGCGCCACAGACGGCCGGTAGCAATGTCGCCGAGGCCAAGCCGCGGGCATCCTACGCCCGCAACTGGTGATGCCGGTCCCAGCCCGGTCCCAGATCGCTCCCAGACGACTTTGCAATGAACATAGTGTGCAGTCTCCATCGCCATGCGCCGATCTGACCCGCCGGGTTTCATGTTTCCCCTCGACTCTCCAACATGACCGCCGACCACCAGCCCAAGACGCTCACCAACTTCATCAACAGCGCCTTTGTGGCCCCGTCGACGGGCACGTACATCGACTCGCCCAACCCAGCCACGGGCCGCACGCATGTGCTTGTGCCCGACTCGGCAGCCGCAGACGTCAACGCCGCCGTCGCCGCCGCCAAGGCAGCCTTTGAGCCGTGGTCCAGGACCACCCGTGCGCACCGGTCCGCCGTGCTGCTGCGTATTGCCGACCTGCTCGAGAAGCGGCTCGACGAGTTTGCCGTGGCCGAGTCGCAGGACCAAGGTGGGCAACAGCGCACTGACGGATGGTGCACTGATGTGCACTGATGGTGCACTGACGGATGGACGGTGCACTGACGCTGCGTGGCATGCAGGCAAGCCCGTGTCGCTCGCCAAGAGCATCGACATCCCCCGAGCCGTCCACAACTTCCGGTTCTTTGCCACGTCGATCCTGCACAGCAAGGAGATGACGACGGACCTGGACGGCGTGACGTTCAACTACGTGCACCGCAGGCCCGTCGGCGTTGCGGCTCTCATCTCGCCGTGGAACCTGCCGCTGTACCTGCTCACCTGGAAGATTGCGTACGTGTCTGGCTCTCTGCCTGCCTGGCTGGGCTCTCTGCCTGGCTGGGCTCTCTCGCCTCCATCGCCATGCTGACCTCTTATTTTGATCTGCCGTCCCAATCAAATCCAACGGTCCCGTGCCACCAATACTTGGTCACAAACGGGTCATGCGGCACGGATTGGCTTGGCGGCGAGCAGTCCGTGCATCGCCTGTAAGTCCCTGCGTGCAGTCCCGCACACACACACACCCACACACACATACGCACAGCCACTGATCTGTCTATCCAAACCACGCAGATGGATGCACAAGCGTGTGCAAGCCCAGCGAGTTCACCAGCGTAACCGCGTGGATGCTCTGCTCGATCCTCAACGAGGCTGGCGTGCCGCCCGGTGTCGTCAACATGGTCTTTGGAAACGGCCCGTCGGCTGGCTCGCCCCTTGTCGAGCACGAGGACGTGCCGCTCATCTCCTTCACGGGCGGCACCGCCACGGGCGAGATCATCTACCGCGCTGCGGCCAAGATGAACAAGAAGCTGTCGCTCGAGCTCGGTGGCAAGAACGCCAACATTGTGTTTGCCGATGCCGACTTTGAGCAGGCCATCCAGACATCTGTCCGGTCATCCTTTTCCAACCAGGGCGAGATCTGTCTTTGCGGGTAAGCGCTCATCCTCACGGCCCGCGTGCGTTCATGTGCTGCCCTAAACTCAAGAAACATCCGTCTGCCGGCACCCATCGACCAGATCGCGCATCTTTGTGCAGGAGGAGATTTACGAAAAGTTTGTGGCAGAGCTTGCCCGTCGTGCCGATGCTCTCGTGGTCGGCAACCCTGCGGACGAGTCCACCAACCTCGGTGCGCTCGTGTCGCAGCAGCACATGGAAAAGGTCCTGTACTACATTGACGTGGCCAAGAAGAGCGGCGCCAACATCGTCGCGGGCGGCGTCCGTGCCCTGGACGGCGACCTGGCCAACGGGTTCTTTGTGCGTCCGACGATCATCACGGGCGTCCACCCTACCGAGGCCCGCGTGCAAAAGGAGGAGATCTTTGGCCCTGTGGTGACGATCACGCCCTTCAAGACCGAGGACGAGGTGGTCCAGTACGCCAACAGCACCCGCTACGGTCTGAGCGCGTCGGTATGGACGCAGAACGGCCAGCGCGCGACCCGCGTTGCTCGCCAGCTGCGCGTCGGCACGGTCTGGGTCAACTGCTGGATGGTGCGCGACCTCAACATGCCGTTTGGCGGCCACAGGCTCAGCGGTCTTGGCCGCGAGGGCGGCAACCACTCGATGGAGTTTTTCTGCGACGTAAGACTGTGCCCGCGTCTCTGTGCTTGGCTGCTGCCGCTCTGTCTAACATCTGCATTCCACAGGAAACGACCATTTGCACCAAGCTGTAAACGGATGCAGGTTGAATCCAATGCAATGCAATGCAATCCACACACCCGCTCTTTCTTGCCGTGCTGCTCGATGATGGGCCATTCAAATGCAACAGTACTCGTTCGTTTATTCCACAGTCACGTCCAGCGGCGTGCTTCAGGCCGAGCGGGCCGAGGGATCAACAGCCGTGGCCTTGATCTCGATCAGCAGCCGCGGGTTGGGCAGCTGCTTGACAGCCACAGTCGTGCGGGTCGGGCCCGTCTCGGCATTGTCCAGAAACTCGTTGTAGACGGTGTTGAACTCGGCATAGTTGGCCATGTCGACGAGGAACACGGTCAGATCCACCAGGTGCTCCATGCCGGCGCCTGCTGCGCTCAGAATGGCCTTGATGCTGTTCCATTGAGGATTAGTAAGGCTGGAAGGTGCCCATGTGGCTGCAGCTCGGTGGGCTCAGCGCTGGCTCAGCTGATCTCAGACGCACTTGTTGAGGACGGCGCGGGTCTGCGCCTTGATGTCGAGACGGAAGGTGCCGTCAGCGAGCTCCTCGACCTGATCGGCGGATGCAACGGTCAGTCAGGTCGGTCGGTCGGTCAGCCAGCCAGCCAGCCAGCCAGTGTGTGCACAGCAGCGTCTTGGACGTACACCTGCAGGAGGCCACCGAGCCACAGCGGTCAGCACCAGGCACACAGACAGACAGACATGCAAGCAGACGCACGCAGACGCACGCACCTTCCCATGTGTTGTCGAAGCGGCGGGACGAGATGCCCGACACAAAGATGAAGCCGCCGACACGGCGGGCGTGCGGGTAGTTGGCCAGCGACTGCGCCTTGTTGGTGAGCACAAACGACTCGCCGTTGGGGCCGACGGTGGACTTGGCGGTGACTGCTTCGCTCATGTGAGATTGCGGCTGTTTGCTAAAAGGTCAACGTCGGCTTGCGGGCGATGTCGTCAGGTGGCCCCTTGACAACGACGACGACGACGACAACAACGACAACGACTCTGACTGCGGCTGCCATGCCGGCCGTGCCATCTGCGGTGTCATCTGCGGCTGTGGTTGTGCACGTCCCGCTGCACTCGCTCACTGGGCCGCGAGACTCGTCCGCTGCGGCTCGTCACACACGCTGCTCGTCACGCCCATCCGCCTCCAGTCCGACACGCCCGCTCAGCCGCCGCCCTCGCTGCTGGTCCTTGTCTCGCTCCACGGCGACGCCCTGGATGCCATGCACGGATCCAGGACTGCCTCGTGGAAGGCCTTCCACAAGCTCGTGTCCGACCTGTACTTTACAGCCCTCGCACGAGACGTACGCTGCCGGCGTGCCGTTGATGCCGGTGGATGTCGTCATCGAAGGCCTGTGGTGGCTACAATGCGTGGGACTTTGCCGCCGAGGGCGTCTGGGTCTCGGCCGTCTTGTGGATGCCTGTCAATGCGGCGGTGGGTGCCGTCGGCTGCACATCCGCCGATCTGCGGATCTGCGCAACTGACTCGGTCTCGAACAGGCTTTTGACAGACAGCATGTGGTGTGCCTGCCAGGCAACACGCTTCAGGTATGTAGCCTGCCCAGAGACTTGCACGCGGCCTGCCACCTTTGCTGACCGTCCGCCTTGCTCCTGTTCGGCATGGCCAGGTTCAGGTGCTGGATCTGTCGCCAGTGCCGGCGTCTGTGCTTGTTGCTGCTGATGCACCAACGGCAGAACGCGTCTGTTCAGCCGCAAGCCTCAGAGACTGTCACCATGCCAGACTCGTTCGAGCATGTGGCGCTTGGCGGCACGTTTGACCACCTGCATGCCGGCCACAAGATCCTGCTGTCGTCCACAGCATGGCTGGCCACAAAGCGCATCATCTGCGGCGTCATGGGTATGCCAACAGCATCATCCTCTACAACGCATGGCCCGACCTGCGATCCTCACCCAACGCCATGCATGCTCAACAGATCCAGAGCCCGAGCGGACTCCGCAAAAAGGCCGACTATGCATTCATGGAGCCTGTTGCCGACCGACTTGCGACAACCAAGGCGTTTCTGCATCGCATTTGTCGCGGCATTGTCCATCATGTGGTGCCCATACAGGACGACTACGGACCAACGCGTGACGATGCATCCATCCAAGCCATTGTCGGATCAGCAGAAACTGCCAAAGGATGCGAGTCAGGTATGCCCACACCGCTCGTGGTTGTTGTGCACATGGACACTGACGCCTGCCGTCCCAGTCAACAAGGTCCGGAAAGAGGGCCACCTCAGCCCGCTGCATGTCTTTATCATCGACGTCATCTCGCCCACCACGGGCGCCATGAGCGCATCATCGAATTTCGAGCTCAAGATCAGCTCGTCCTAACCTCCGCAGATTCATCTCGCAGCAGCAGCACAGCAGCAGCAGCAGCAGCAGCAGCAGCAGCAGCAGCAGCAGCAGCAGCAGCAACAACAACAACAACAACAACTATTGCTGCAACCCAACTGATGGCATGACATGACATGGCATGACATGGCGTGCCGCAACATACCGTCACACAACCAACAAAACCAGCAATGGCATGTCCATATGTATTCCATTTCTGCAAAAAGAAAGAGGACGAGAGAGAGGGCGACAGGCCAGACGACCAGACAGACACGAGTGAGTGAGTGAGTGGGCGAGCCGACTTCATTTGAAAATCCCGCGGATCTTGAATATCCGCGACCACCACGTTGCCTTTTTCCTTGGAATGCCCGCCGGTCTTGTCCGTCTCCGAGTACGGCCCATGCTCGAGCAGCTCCTTGAGGTCGTTGAAGTTGGCGAGCACGCTCTGCGACAGCTTGGCGTCGGGCCACTGCGGCACACGGTCGTCGACCTCGCGCTCGACCTTGTCGATGCTCTTGACGAGACACTGGAAGAGCGAAGTGAGGTCGGCGATGACGACGGACGGCGGGATGGGCGACGTGGTGGTGGATGGGCCGCCTGTGTCGCCGTGGCGGGTTAGCGTGCCCATGGCCCCTGTGATGGTGCTGTTGCTGCCGCCGCTCCGCCTGACGCGTGGTGATGGCCGCGTGCCTCGTGTTGAAGGTGGCCTGCTGATGCCGAGAGCGCTTTGGAATGGCTGGCCATGTCGTGCACGCTGGGGAAACTCGGGTTTGCCATTTGATGCTGCTGTTGTCCCATCGCCGCCGCCGCCATTGCCTGATGCTGTCGACGATGGCGACGCGTCGGCTGCTTGTGCAGACTGGTCGCCATTCCGTTGACCGCCAGTCTTGTGGTGCACATGGGGCGCCGTGTCAAGTTGGTCTCGACAGTGAGGGCCGGCATAGACTGCGACAGAATCGTCTTTCTGTGCACAGACGACAGCTTGCGCGGCAGTCCTGGATCTTGGTCGGGCGGTGCTAGCAACGACCCTACATCGGCTGCTTGTGACGGCGTCGGCTCTCCGTTGGCGTTCTTCTCTGACGGCGGCACCCGGCTTGCTCTGCTTGGGCTTGATGATTGTGCTTTGCCGGTCCAACTCTGCTGCTCGTTGCTGCGGCGTGTCGTCCAGCACAATCTCGCCCTCGGTGTCGACCGGCTCCGAGATGGCTGCTGTGGCAGCCGTGAAAGCTGCAGTCACCAGAGACGGATTGTATGTCATGGCGGCCTTGGACGTGGGTTGCCGGCTCAGGCTTTCTGGCTCGCGCACAGACCGGCCGCCAAACCCGTCCCTTGTCAGCGGCGACTGCCAGCAGTATACTTGTCAGTACGATCCCGCCAGTACATCCGACCACTCCTCAGACCCTCCAGGCATGCATGCATTCATACAGGCAGGCAGACAGTCATCAGTCACTCACGCTCAGCTCCTCCATAGACGACGCAAAGTGGATATAGTTTTTCATCGAGTCGCGATACCCTTTGAGGTAGTCGTTAAAGTACATCAGATAGTCTTCCTTGTTGCAAACTCAATGTCGTTGCAGAGCGCCGTGAGCAGCTTTCCGCAGAGCACCAGCCCCCTCCGACGCGCCGGCGTCAGTTTATCAGACAGAAGCAGCGAGCTTGTTTCTGGGCGACGTGATGGCTGTGTGCGCATGTCGTGGCCATACGCGTGGCGTGAGTGAACTCGGTGCAGCGCCTTAGTGCAGACCATCAACCGTGACTTACCAGGAACAAAGAAGCGGAGGAACAGGAACGATCCCACGACGCGCTCTGCTTGTGTTAGGCATCCGGCCGACCGCGACGACGCGTTGGCCATGAAGCTGGCTGTCCGCGTGTTTCCGCTGCTGGACGACGACGACGACGACGACGGTGGGATTGCAAGACCCAGATTGCTCGATCCGGCCATGGAGCCACTTGCCCGCACGGGGCTCGAAACATGTGGCCACTGCCGCCCACGGATGGCCTGCCTGCACTCAACCCAGTCGCACTGCCACTCATTGGCGACATGGATGTCGACGTTGCGCCGCTCGACACGGAGGTGTTGGATTTGCCCGGTCCGAGCAGGCCCGACGTTGCTGTCAACGCGGACGGCGACACGGGAGCAGCCAGAGCAGCCGACCCACCGCTCGCCAACCGCATCGTCCCAGACGTCCGGCTGGCCAAGTACGTCGTCGATGTCATGGAGGCGGCGGTCGAGCTGGCCACCAGCCCCTCGCTCTCGGCCGATCCTTGCAGGACACCGCGGCGGACAGGCAGCGAGCCGAGACTCTGGAGGTCGCGAATCACGGGCCGGTGCGAGAGCGAGTCGGTTGACTTGGACGGCTCGTCAACAACAATCGCAGGTGGCGGGTCGTCGGCTGGCACGCCAACACCACCCGCTGCATCGACGGGACCGGCGGCGGCGTGGCCCAGCCCGCCATGAGACCCCAGCGGGCTTTGTGCATAGGCATTGAGCGGCGATGTGAATGTGGCGGATGAGGATAGCCCTGACGCATGGGATCTGGGCGACGCGCCAGACGACGGTTGTGCCGTGTCGGTGTGCTTGGAGGACGACGATTCAGAGGAAGGCGAGGCGGACATGCGGCGATGGTGTGCACGGGATTTTGTGCCTATGGAGCCTGCATTGGCGCCGTTGGGATGGTGCGCATGGTGCCCATGTCCATGATGGTGTTCCTGCGATTGCGACTGCGACTGCGAGTGGCTGTTGCCTGACTGCGGCCGGTCTGGAATGCCCGTTGGCGATATTGGGCCGTCGTGTGTGTTGTCGGAATGTCGCAGCGACGAATGCACTGGCGCGCTTGATTCGCGTGTGTGGCCCTGGATATGGCCGTCGACGGATCCGCTCTCTCTGCCGGTTGCCACAGCACTATTGATGCTGGCGTTGCTGCCCGACTCTTCCTTGACGGTGCCCGTGCTCGAATTGGCTCCGACACGGTTCTTTTTCTTGAACGACAGCATGCGGATCAGCTTGCGTGGCGCGTTGAATGCAGAGTTTCCGCCTTGCTGCTGCTGCTGTTGCTGCTGCTGCTGTTGGGAGGATTGTGCATGCTGCTGAGGTGGCGATGTCGGCTGGTCAAGGGTCTCCTGGCTAGTGCTGCCTGGACGCAACACGCCCGAGTTGACGCGGCGGCCAATGTTGGAGTTGGATCCAACAGGCGACTGACCAAGCGGCGTGGAAGACACGCTCGGCATGGCGCCTTGGCCTTGGAAGCTTGTGCTGCCTCCGGTACTGGCCATGCCTGGTCCACCGGCGATATTGGCCGAGCTCGCGCCGCCGCTGATCCCCACACTGCTGAACGACATGGAAATGGAGGACTGTGCAAGCCCCATGGCACTGCCGGCTGTGGATGCAGTTGCACTGCCAGACGCAAGAGACTGGCTTGCTCGTGCGACCGTGTCGCCGCGCTTGACAAACGACGGATGGCCATGTGTGATCTGCAGCTGGAACCGTTCGGCGAGTTCGGGCGGGGAGAGCTCGGCCATTTCGTTGACGGTGGTCAAGAGAAACCGGCACATGCGCCGAAGACTCGCAGGCATACGGCGACGGTTTTCAAAGATGTGCGTAAAGAGACGCGTGCACGCTAGTTGGAGGTTGTGCCGGTTGGCCATCACAATCTCCTCTGTGGTTGGAGACATGCTCTGGGGAGAAGCATCTGGCGTCGCTGTTGTTGCTGCTGCTGATCCTGGCGATCCAGCTGGGAGTGGAATGCCTGTTGTTGATGTTGGCGAGACTGGGGATAAAGGCGTGCTTGATGCTGCTGCTGGTACTGTTGGAAGGGACGTGACAGACTTTACAGTCGGAGATGTCGGCGAAACGGGAGACTGCAGTCCAACGCTCCCAGACACGCCTACCGAGGCCATACTCAGCGGCGTCATTGACAATGCAACGCTAGACCCAGTCGTAGTCGTCTGGCTAGGTTTTCTGGGAACGCCAAACGAGTTTGGCGTGTCGCTTTCAGCCGTGCCAGGCATGCGCACCCGCAACTTGGACGGATCAATCTCGCACGAGTCGAGATGCGCAAAGATACCATTGAGCGGTGCGGTCAGTGAGATGCTGAGGAAGCCGTATCCTTCTGACTTTGCAAACGCATTGAGCAGCATCGTTGCCATGGAGTTGTCGCGGATGATGTCGCTCAGATCGCGGCTCTTGGAAACTGGCCAGCGTACCAAGCACAGCCGGCATGCAAGCCTGTGAGTGCGTTGCAGACTGCACAGCACCAACAGCGGCATGGGCGACTCACTGTACTCGAACGCGCGCGATCGGAAGATGCGCTTCAGAAACTCTTCGGCAAGGTTTGGGTTGCGGTACTTGAGCAGCGTCATGACGCCCTTTGAAACGACTGCGGCTGTGTCGCCCACAAACGTGCTCTGGCAGACAATCTCGAGCAGCGCGCAGTCGTCCGACAGCAGCAGCTCGATGATGCGGTGGTCATACACGGTCAGCTTGCGACCAGCAGTCATGGTAGAGAGTTGCGTCAGCACGTGGAACGGATACATGCCAGACGGCCGTTGCAAGCATGGGCAGAGAAGCACATGGCTCTCAGATTCGCAGTGTGCGATCCCATTGATTTGATGGCGGTTCAGACAAGGAAGGCTGGCATACCGACGGGCCCAGATGAGGCTGTGACACATGGGCACGCAGATGCTGGCTGGACGACAATTCGGATGTGGACGCATAGCGCTTATGGGAGGAGGACTGATGATCGAGCCCCATACTAAGCGGCGGCTGGCAGCGGTTAGGTAGCGGCTGGGATCAGGCGGAATGGTGATGGGTTTGTTGATGTTGCTGGCTGCTGCTCCAATTGGTGCTGGCAATGTGTGTCGCACAATGTGCAGGTGCGAGGCGGCTGGGCGTGATTGTGCGAGAGATGCTGTCTGTCAAGAGCGTGCATGCGCATGTGTGAGTGTGATGTTGTGCCAGGCGTCCGACCTGGTTGCAGCAGGATCTCGTCAGAGATCCCGACAGCTGCATTGCCATGCCACTCACTGGCCGTATGGTGGTTCTTTCTGACGCTCAACAATCCAGCCGGGCTGATGCAGACGGCTGACGACGCGAAACGCACAACAAGACGGTAAGAATATTCTTGACCAAACACGACTGTAAATGCCAAACGTATACTGGATTGCTATAGATACACTGCACGCGCGCCGCATGCACGAGCCAGCATCGGCGAGACGCTGCCTGAGATTGCACATGGGTTGATCCGGCACAGCGACCAGAAGATCGCATCGGTCTGGCTCGAGTGGCGTCGAATGCCTACTTGTAACACTACAAGAAGTTCATTCATCAAATGCCGTCATCATCAACAACAACAACACCGTCATCACCATCGGGCCAGAAGGAGAAGGGAAAAGGGACACAGAAAGTAGGTAGTAAAAACTAGGCACATCTCGGAAAGAAAGTGGCAGATGGACCAGAGGCAAAAGTGGAGGGGGGCGACTCAGCGACCGGGACATGGACATTAATATTTGCGAATGCACGCTCTAGTTGGGCAGCCAAGCCAGTCGGGCCAACCGGCTTACTCGTCCATGGAGGCCGCACCGGCAGCAGAGGGACGGCGAGTGCGGCCGCCGAGAGTGTTGGACGATCCGCTGAGGCTTCTGGAGCGTGTCGCGGCATCTGCCGGGAACTCGAGCAGGCCGATGGACGGAGAGCCAGCTCCGTACGGCATGGGCGGTTCAGACGGCAGAGCGGCATTGAGCAGGGCGGGCGAGTTTGTGATGACTGGCTTTCCGTCCGGCTTGATTTCAAACGTGTGCAGCACCTTGGTGTTGTAGCCCGAGCAGTGGCCGCACTTGTGGTAGAGGAAGTGGAACTTGGCGTTGGATTTCTTTTCGCAATCGTTGCAGTACACGTGGCTGTGGGTGTTGCTGTACTCGGGCGGCATCTCGTGCTGGGCAAGCATGGCATCGATGCGCTGGAAGTACTCGGTCATGTTGGCCAGCGACTTGAAGCAGGTCGGGCACTGATACGACGTCTGGATGTACTCTTGGTGGCACTTGTAGTGGATGCAGTGGCCGCAGGGCATGAAGATGACGGTGGTGGTCGACGTAAACATGTACTCGCCGCAGATGGGGCAGTCGGACTCGAGGTTGCGCTCGATGCACTTGTGGCGGCCCTGCAGACTGATGGCCATGCACACGTTGCACTTTTTGCAGTGGAAGTAGTCCTGGCCAAGCCCCTTGCCGATGCGGCAGATGCCACAGTCGTTGCAGTGGTAGATGTTCTTCTTGTGGTCGTCGTCCCAGAGCTTGCACTCGCCGCAGTAGTAACGCGCAACCTTTTTGCCGCAGGACGCGTTTGCGCAGACCTGGCCAGCGGGCTGGACGGTGTTGCAGAACATGCACATCATGGTTGTGGTGAGATTGCTGCACACAGGCAACGCATGGGCCGCGCGGTGGAGTTGAGACGCGATGAGGCACGCGGCAAGAAAGTTCCGAGATCCATGAGGTGATCCGAAAAGATGGGACGTTGATTAGATGCGCGATTCTCGATTTGGGCATATTCAGGCAATCTCGCGACGCGTCGGACAAGGCAGAACAGAAAACCCCCGAGACGCGTCGCAGAAGAACAGGCGTGAAGCAGAGCAACGCGAGCGGGCGGCTTACCGGACAATGTTGTGGTCAGACACCTCGTCGTGGCAGAAGCGGCAGGTAAACCAGCGGCCACAGCAGTGTCCCTGGAGCTTGGCAGCACGCTGGTAGTGCTTGCAACCGAGAATGCCAGCCTCGCGGTTCTGTTGGGCGGCAAACGACAAGCAGAAGGGCTCGTCAGTATCATGCATGCAGAAAAGACAAGAGAGGATGAGGATGATCAAACGTACATGCCAAGATGGAGCCATGTCTTCTTCAGAGAGCATGTTGGCATTGTCCACTCTGTCCTCCAACTTGTTTGACGCGAGCGCCGAGCGGTTCGTCTGCAGCTTTTGCTTCGTTGTCCAGCCGCTCGACATGAGGTCCTGAATACGCAGAAAATCGCCGACGGACAATAACACCGTCGATGTCAGAGAGAGACGCGAGACATGAGGCGGCACTAACGAACGAACGGGGATGCAAGAGAACCTACCTGGATCTGCCGCGCCTTTTCGGCAGGAGTCAGGAGCGCGTTCTGCTGGATGACCATGATGCGCTTGCGAAGCTCGGCCTGGCTCTGCACGATGGCCTCTTGCGGATCGGCAGGGGGTTGGGTCTGCTGCATCTGCTGCATCTGCTGCTGGCCGTGCTGGTGCCCATGGTCGTGAGCATGAGTGTGGCCATGTGCGTGGGCATGATCGTGGTGCTGGTGGTTGTGCTGGTGGTTGTGGTTATGGTTGTGATCGCACTCCTCTTCCTCAAAACCGTCGTCGTCCTCGTCGTCGTCGTAGTCCTCGTAGTCCTCGCTGCCTTCCGAGGCGTCGTCATATTCGCCGTCAACGTCCATCACGTCCTCGTCGCCCTCTTCCTCAAGAAGCGGGGCCTGGCCGTCCGTGAAGCGCTCAAAAGCCATCCGGTTTTGGTTGTGGCTCTGCGAGACGGCCTGCTGTCCGCGCGACTGGGACTGGGACTGGGACGATGAAGCGACCGACTGATCCATCGGGTGCTGGCGCTGGTCTGCAGGGGGAAGGGAAGACATTCTGTCAGGTTGTGTGTCGAGATTGAGTGGTGGCTGCGAGCGAGACCAGAGTCGGAAGGCAAGTCGGATGGAAAGGCATGCAAGGGTGGAAGGTCAGCATGCCGATCGGGAGAGGCGGGGGCCGCCGCCAGGGCAGTTGCAGGGCAGCAGCCGCATGTGCGGGCAGCCAAGCAAGCAGGCAGGCAACAAGCGCAAGGGCATGCGAGCCGACGTACCGAGGCAAGGGCCGAGATGTCCAGGAGCAGGCGTCGAGCAGGCGTCGAGAAGACAGGAATGCGGGAAAGAGCAGCAGAAAGGCGGCAGAGCAAAGAGCGGGCCGGTCAGTACGCACGTTGATGGCTGGCTGGCTGGCTGGCTGGCTGGCTGGTGGTGGTGGTGGTGGTTGATGGTGGTTGATGGTGTCGTCACCAGGCCGAAACGGCGGCGACGTCATTCTGTAACAGCCGCTGCTGGCTGGCTGGCTGCTGGCGGGCTGGCTGGCTGATGGCGGGCTGCTCGGCACGGCACGGCGGACACTTGCAGGCGTCTGCGGGAAAGGCGAGTGTCTCAGGGCTGCCTGCCTTGCGTGCCTGCGTGCGTAGGCAGCGGCTGTCCATGCGGCTGTCTATGCGTCTGTCTGTCTGTGCGTCTGTAGCATCACCAGCGACTTCGAACTTACACTTTCGCTGCGTTTGGGTAAGAGCAACACTTGTGTTTCAGGCTCGTGGGTTCGCTTGGCTGTGGGCATCGTGGCCTTGGGCAGCGATCGCTCGCAGACATAGACGCAGACCCACACACTTACATAGACACACGCACACAGGCCGTTCAAGAGCCGCAGCGCAGCGTCGCCCAATCTTGTCCGAACGTCGCGCATGCCGGGCTTTGTGGCCGTCCGCTGCTGCCAGTGCCGCTTGCCGCAGGTGCAGCAGGTCGGTGCCTGCTGCTGTGCTGTGGTGTGCTGCTTGCCTGCCTATAAGCCATCCAGCCTACAAGCCCGCCTACA
This sequence comes from Entophlyctis helioformis, assembly GCA_025526915.1. NCBI lineage: Eukaryota > Fungi > Chytridiomycota > Chytridiomycetes > Chytridiales > Chytriomycetaceae > Entophlyctis > Entophlyctis helioformis. The sequence goes on along the minus strand of JAHLKH010000084.1, from coordinate 90,995 downwards.
AGCCCACGCTCACACGCACACGCACGCCCGCCCCCTGCTGCAGGCCAAGAAGTCGGCCAAGTGGACTTGCCGGGTCTGCAACCAGACGCAGTCGCTCATGCGCGTGGGTCCCGCCCGCCTTACTCGCCTTACTCGCCTCGCCCGCCTTACTCGCCTTACCCGCGTGTGTGCACCGCAACTCACCGTCCCGTGCGCGGCAGGTCCTGTTCGAGTCGCACAGCGCCGCAGAGTGCAGAGCCGCCGTGCAGCAGATCTCCATGCAGGCTGCCGAGCGCGACCAGGCCGCGGCCGTCCTGATCCACACGGCCGTGAGTGCGGCTGCAGCACAAGCAGCTGAGGCATCAGAGGCATCAGTAGGAGGGGACACGGACATCCAGCCTCCGCTGCCGCCTGGCCATCGCGCCCCCATCTTCTCCAAGGCTCGATCGCTCCAGCAGCCGGCGAGCCACGCACAGCCAGCACCGCGGCATCCCCGGACAGACTGGAGCCTGTTTGTCGAGCCCGAGGAGCAGGACGACAGCCGCGCTGGTGGGGCAGACGCCCATCGCAGCGACGACCCGTCCGAGATCGAGCAGCACGTCTCGTGGGTGATCCCAGACGCATCCTCGTCCCGCCGAGCGACCGGCCGCCAGCCAGCCAAGCGAGCAATGCGGCACAGCAACGCACATGCCACGCAGCCGCGACAGCCAAAGCGCCATGCCGGCCAGGAGCATCAGGATGGCCGAGTGTATCCAGATGCACCAGCATTGCACCGAGAAACACTGGCAGCACGGCACAGCCCGGAGTGGGCGACGCCAGCCGAGACACGGCGTGCACACCAGCAGCGATTGCAGCCCAAGACGCAGGCGATCAACAGCACGACTGCAGCAGCAGCAGCAGCAGCAGCCTCCAAGTGGGGCGCCTTTGTCGAGCAGGACGATGACGATGGCTACCACTAGGCCGGCCACTTCCAACGCGTTTTTTTTGTTCTGCAAAATACATCGAATGTGGGAGCGAGCACGATGCCGACGACGACGACGACAATGCCGATGCCTGCACCCGCCAGCCATGCTAACCGACACTCACGAGGCAGATGGCCCGTAAGCGCAACACGCTGCAGTCGAGCCAGGACAGGCACTTTATGCAGCTCGTCCGCCAGTACCAGGCGACCATCGAGGCTGCCGCCAACAAAGGCGCCGGCCATGTGGATGCACGGGCCAAGTGGGACGTGGATGCCATTGTGCAGTATGCCATGCGGGTCGATGCGGCGCTGCGACGCAAGCCCCAAAAGGCTCTTCGGCAGAGCTGCGAGAACGGTGAGTGCGCCGTGTCTTGGCTGCGTCTGGCGAGCCGGGCTGGTCGGCTGACTGCCGGCGGCATCCAGCGGTTGGCTACTTGAAAGCGCAGGACAAGGACGACAACGACGACGACAACGAGAACGGCGACAGCGACGACTCGGCATTGGAAGCCGAGCCTGGCGTGACGCTGGTGGATGTGCCGGTATGTGGCATTCCTTGTGCCGTCCATCCAAGGGTCGATCGCATGGCATCCGCTGCCGGCTTGCTGACTTGATGGGCTGAGCAGGACACCAACTCGATGAACAGATCGCTGCTGGGCATTTACCAAAAGAAGCAGCAAGATCCACTCGCCAATGCGGACAGTGCAGCAGCAGCAGCAGCAACAGCAGCTGGCCAACCTGAAAACACATCGACGGACGCTGCTGACTCTGCCGATGCTGCCGGTGCAGCCAACGGCGGGACCGAAGACGACGGGCGATCGGCAGCACGGCCGCTCAAACGCAAGCAAAAGAGCAGCAGTTCAACGGGCAACGCAGCAACCCCTCGCTCCGAAACCAAGCGCACCAAGGTGGCGGGTGAGAGTAGCCTGCGCTGGTCTATGGCTATGCTGGCCACGCGGTTGCTGACAGCGATCCGATCGCTCTTGAACGCAAACCGACAGTGGATTACAAGTGGCCAACACCGACTGCGCGTCTGTCGGATCTGGGCGGCATGGACAGCATCGCGGAAGATGTGCTGCAGCTGGTTGCAATGCCGCTGAAGCACCCAGAGATCTACCGCCACCTTGGCATTGATCCGCCGCGCGGCATCTTGCTTCATGGCCCGCCTGGATGCGGCAAGACCATGCTCGCCCACGCGATTGCAGGAGTAAGCCTCATCCGCACCGTCCTGCATGCGTAGCAGATAGACGCTGACACCCAGTCCGTGCCAATAGGAAGCAGGCGTTCCCTTCATCAGCATTGCTGCGCCAGTGGTCGTCTCGGGCATGTCCGGCGAGTCTGAAAAGAAGATCCGCGAAGTGTTTGACGAGGCCAAGGAGCTTGCACCGTGCATCCTGTTCATCGACGAGATCGACGCCATCACACCAAAGCGCGAGACGGCCCAACGCGAGATGGAGCGCCGCATCGTTGCGCAGCTGCTCACGTGCATGGACGACGTCTCGCCCGCCAAAACCGACTACAAGCCCGTCATCATCATTGGCGCGACCAACCGGCCCGACTCTCTTGACGCGGCCCTGCGTCGTGCTGGCCGCTTCGACCGCGAGATCAGCATCGGTGTGCCCGACGAGCCCGCACGCAAGCGCATCCTCGAGAAACTGTCGCTCAGGCTGCGCATGGAGGGCGGCTTCAATTTGGCGAACTGGCACGCCTGACGCCCGGCTATGTGGGTGCGGATCTCAATGCCCTCACGGCCGAGGCTGGCATGATTGCCGTCAAGCGCATCTTTGAGTCGGTCGAGTTTCCTGCCAAGACGCCGCTGGCAGTCCTGGACACGCGTGCTGCCGACAACGAGGACAGCGATATGGCAGTCGATGACGAACCGGCAGATGCTGGTGCATCGTCGGCTGTTGCGACAGTCGCCCATGGCATCGAGAAGCTGCTTACCGCCACACCTAGCCAGGCATCGATTGGAGACTTTCTGTCGGCACGGCCCGACCAGCTGACGACCGAGGAGCTCGAGCCGCTCTGCATCGTGTTTGACGATTTCGTCGAGGCGCTCAAAAAGGTGCAGCCGTCGTCCAAGCGCGAGGGATTCGCCACGGTGCCGGGCGTCAGCTGGGAGGATATCGGCGCGCTCGGCAGTGTGCGCGACGAGCTCCGCATGGCGGTGGTCGAGCCGATCCGCCACCCCGAGTTCTTTGTGCGCGTCGGCATCACGTCGCCAATGGGCGTGCTCCTCTACGGGCCGCCCGGATGTGGCAAAACCCTGCTGGCCAAGGCAGTCGCCAACGAGTCGCACTGCAACTTTATTTCCGTCAAGGGTCCCGAGCTTCTCAACAAGGTACACACAGCTGGCCCGTTTTGGGAGGTTGTGTTTGATGTGGCACTAACACGCGCTGTCTGGCATGGTCTATGCACGCGTACAAACAAACAGTATGTCGGCGAGAGCGAGCGAGCGGTGCGCATGGTGTTCCAGCGTGCACAAGCCTCGAGTCCGTGCGTCATATTCTTCGACGAGCTCGACGCCCTCTGCCCGTCGCGCTCCAACGAGGCCGAGTCGCAGTCATCGTCGCGGCTCGTCAACACGCTCCTCACCGAGATGGACGGCATGTCGGGCCGCCGCCAGGTGTACGTCATTGCCGCCACCAACCGCCCCGACATGATTGATCCCGCCATGCTGCGGCCGGGTCGGCTCGACAAGACGCTCTACGTCGACCTGCCCAATGCGGCGGAGCGCCGCGATATCTTGGTGACCATGACGCGCAAGACGCCCTTGTCGGCGAGCGTCGACTTGGATGCTGTCGCGCGCCATGAAAAGGCCGACGGCTTCTCGGGCGCTGACCTGGCGTCGCTCGTGCGCGAGGCGGCCGTGTCGGCGCTGCGTGAAGCGTTTTATGTCAGTGGCGCGGCGGGATCGGTTGCCGACGCTACGGCTGCAGCTGCTGCTGCTTCTGGAGGGGCGGCCGAGACGCAGCCGCAGATCTTTGTGGAGCCCAGACATTTCGAGACCGGCATTTACCAAGGTCACGCCATCTGTCAACCGCAAGGTTCGTGCTTGGTTGATGCGCGTCGTTGACCGAGTGATGGGACTGACTGACTGACTGACTGACTGACTGACTGACTGACTCGATCGTGGGTGCTGGCGTGGTACAGGACCGCCGCAAGTATGAGCTGCTCAAGGTCAAGTTCGGGTCAGCGGCTACCGGGCCAGCCGACAGTGCACCGGCGGCTTCTGACGCTGCGCCATTGGATGCGTAGCGACCATTGTGCTGGGTATCGTCGCACCGGAATACAGCCCGCTTGTTTATTCGAGCCGTTGCATCCAGGGCAGAACGGGATACTGTGTGGCATTTGGGAGGGAAAAGGACGACACAGGGCGGTTTTTACTTGGGGATCACACGCAGGGTGTGCATGAGCCACAAGGACGTGGTTAGCAGAGTGAGCGAGCCGGCCTGGTGGGCAGCAGCCAGCGGCACGGGAACCAGATACAGCAGCGTGGAGATGCCGAGCGTGACCTGGGCCACAGCGACGGCCATGACCGCATTGGCAGCAATACGCGATGCACCCGGCAGCGGCAGACGGCGCGAGTAGACCCACAGTGCGGAGATGACCGTAAAGGTCGTGCACGCCAGCAGTCGGTGGTTGAACTGCACAGCCACGGGGTTCTCGAGCACGTTGCGGAACGCCGAGATGGGCTGCGGGTTGCGGTCCGTCAGCGTCGACAGCGACCAAAAGTCTTCTGGGATGATGCCGTTGCCCATGTACGGGAACTCGTTGTAGATGAGTCCGGCGTCGAGACCAGCCACGAGCGCACCCGACATGGCCGTCAGGAAAATCAGGCCAGCTGTGTAATGCGTGTACTTGCGGAAGCTGCGGAGGGACTTGAGCGCATCACTGACCAGCGGCTTGAACGCAGCAGCGGCATTGCGGGTCCATGTCGCGCGGACGATGCTCACGCCCGTGTAGAACATGATCGAGTAGATGACAAAGGCCGACGTGAGGTGGGCCGTGAGCCAGTAGTGGCTGACACGCGGCGTGGCAAACGGCTTCTCGAGGAGCTCGTCCGAGAGACCGCTCTTGACCATGAACCAGCCGAGCACGCCCTGGCCGCCAATGAGCGTGGCCACAACAAGCGATCGCTTCTGGATGGACGGCGTCATGAAGCCCTTGTACGCAAAGTAGGCACCGGGAATGACAAACGAGAGGCCGATAAAGCGGCCCAGCATGCGGTGGGCCCACTCCATGTAGAAGATGAACTTGAACTCGTCAAGCGTGATGTTGTGGTTCAGCCTATGACCGCATTCGCCCATACATGAACACATGCCAGTCAGCCCAGTCTAATCCATGGCCAATCGGCAGAAAACCAAAGCCATCCAAAAGGACAAGGATGCTCCTTACAGCTTGTACTCGGGGAACTGCTTGTACTTGTTGAATTCATCTTCCCATTCCTGCTGCGAGCGCGGCGGCTTCATGCCCTTGATGACATTCCACTCGACAATCGACAGACCGCTCTCAGTGAGACGCGTCAGGCCGCCGAGCACAACAATGCCAAACACGAGGGCACTCGAGAACAGGTACCAGTAGCCCACGATCGGGCGGTTCGCTGCCAGGCTATCGGACGACGATGACGATGACGACTGCGATTGTCGCTTTCGACTATCCGCATCGTCAGCCTCGCCTTCGCCGCTCGCGGCAACGCCGGACGTGGCGCCGGCGGCCGTGGACATGCTCTTGGCGCCTGTTGATGACGACGACGACGTGGCGGAGGCGATGCCGGCCGACGACTGGGACGCAGGGGCCGACGACGATGCCGAGGCGTTGAACGGCGAGTTGGCACCAGCGGGATTGGCCGTGGCGCCAGACGCAGCGAAAAACGCATTCATGCCAGCCGACGACGACGACGACGATGACAGCGAGGCAGCGGACGTGGTCGCAAAGGCCGCGACGCCGGCCGTCTTGAGGGCGGCCGAGGCCGAGGCGGCGGGCGAAAAGGTCTTGCGCCATTCCTTCTCAAACGAGCTGAGCTGGGCGGCTGTGGGCAGGCGTGCACGGGCAGCAAACGACGGGCGGGCAGACGACGACGACGATGGAGCAGACGCATCGCTGGCCGGAACATTTGCAGACGGCGAGGAGCCGAACAGGCGGGCGGCGGCGTTGGCGGCGTTGGCGGCCGAGGAGCGGGGCAGGCTGTATGCGGCGCCAAAGGAGCTGGAGTGGGCGCACGGGGCCGAGTGGCCGAACAGGGCGGCGGCGGCAGCGGCCTGGCGACGGGAGCAGCCGGCCGTGAAGCTGAAGCCAAACGACGATCTCATTGCGTGCAGGCGATGCGTGTGCGTTGTGCGTTGTGGGGGCAAGCGCCCGTCAGCGTGAGTCAGCGCGGCCCGTGTGCGTGCAGCGGCCGTGCGTGCGGCCGTGCGGCTTTGGATCGCCACTCGCCTGCGCTCTGTAAAACGGCGAGACTTATAGTCGCCACCAAGCGTCGCTTCATTCCACCAGACACCGCCTGCAAGCCGACTTTGGATCTGCCTGCGCATTCGCATCTGCGTCTGGCCACCACCTGCATTACCGCCACGACTACGGCCACGACCACCACGACCACCACCACCGCCGACGCGCATTTACTTGGCTCCCTTCTTGGTCTCCTTCTTGGTCTCTTTCTTGGTCTCCTTCTTGGTCTCCTTCTTGGCCTCCTTCTTGGCTTCCGTCTTGGGCTTCTTGGCTGGCGACGCTGCCTCCTTGGCCGTCTCAATCGTGCCGTAGCCCTCAAACTCGTAGTCAATGCCCGCGTCGGCGAGCTGCTTGCGCTTCTTGTTGTCCGCCTTGACCAGACGCTTGATATTGGCCTTGTGCTGCTCAGGCGTCTTGGGCTGGTGATGCCATGATTGCGTCAGTCGCATGCTCACAGACAACCCACAACGATCGGGCACTGCAACGTCGCGCCACTCACAGCGTTCTGCTTGAGTCTCTGGATCTTGTTCCACGGGATCTTCTTGAACTTGCGGTCCCAGTTCTTGAACGTGTCCGGGTGCAGCTGCGCGGCCGGCACGACCTTGCACTTGAGAATGTGGTTGAACATGAGGTAGTTGTTCATGGTCTCGGCAACAATCTCGGCCACCTCGCCATCCGCAAACTCGATGAACGCGTAGTGCTTCGAGTTGCCCGTCTGCACATGGACGCCGCCATCGCCATGATTGTTGTTCACATGTCAGCTGGCCGCCATCCGCCTCGTCAGCACAGTCGGCATGCATGGACAGACCTTCTTGCTGCGCGATAGTCTGAGACGCGACACCTTGCCAAACTGGGAAAAGTACTCCATCATCTCCTTCTCGTAGAAACCGTGGGGGATGCGTCCAAGGAACACAACACCCGGCGTCAGGCTCGCAGGCGTCGACGCAGCAGCACCCTTGGTGCCCTTGGCGCGCTTGATGGCCTTTTTGATCTGCTCGTCGCTATCGGCCAGAAGCACGACCGACTCGCCCTCCTTGAACTCGTCGCGGCCGGTGCCCTGGTCTGCTGCTTCTGCCGTCTTCTTGCTGTCGCCGCCCTTGGCAGCAGTCTTGGCAGCCGCGGCCTTGCCCTTGGAAGGCGCCTCCTCGTCGTCAGAGCTGTCCTCGCCCTCGCTGCTGTCGAGACCAGCAAGCAGCGCCTCCTCGTCAATCTCATCCTCGTCAAATGCCTCGCCCTCGGACTCTTCGTCCTCGTCAACAATCGCAGCAAGCTGTGCCTCCTGCGCGTCCTCGTCGTCAGACGCCTCGTCGGGCATAATGACCTTGATGCCATCGTCCTCATCCTCGTCCTCGTCCTCGTCCTTCTTGGCAGCAGCAGCAGCAGCCTTGCCCTTTGCCTGCTTCTTTGGCTGCTGCTTCGCGGGAGCCTTCTTGGTCTCCTTCTTCGCGTCCTTCTTCGCGTCCTTCTTGGCAGCAACAGGCTTCTCGGCCTTGGCAGCAGCAGCAGCAGCAGCAGCAGCAGGCTTCTGGATCTTGGCGACAGCCGCCTTGGCAGCCTCAGCCTTCTTGGCCGATGGCTTGACGGGAGATGCAGCAACGGGAGCCGTCTTCTTGGCAACCTTGCCGGCCGGAGCGGCCTTCTTGGCAGGTGCAGCCTTTTTGGGCGATGCGGCGGTCTTGGCCTCCTTGGCGGGAGCGGCGGCCTTGGGAGATGCAGGAGCAGCAGCCTTTGGAGCAGCAGCAGCCGCCGTCTTTTTTGCCTTGGTGTCCTTGGCAGCCGGCTTGGCCTTGGGCGATGCGGCAGAGGCGGCAGAGGCGGCCGTCGCAGCAGCGGTCGCAGCGCGGGTCGTTCTGCCAGGCGATGCGGGGGCAGCCGCCTTGGCAGCAGGCTTGTCGGCCTTGTCCTTCTTGGCGGCAGCGGTCGCCGGCGCCTTCTTCGCCGGAGCTGCTGCGTTCACGGCCGGTCGTGTCGTGTCGTGTTGTGTTGTGGTCGGCACGCCGTCGTTGCCATGGCAGCGGGTCAGTTGCTGCATCGCCGTGCCGTGCCGTGCCATGCCGTGCGGTGCCGCACACGGCCGCATGCACAGGCACTCCAGCACACGCCTGTATCGCCTCACCAGCCGCAGCCGCAGTCTTCTTTGCACCAGCCTTGGCCATCTGATATGTTGTGCTGTGCTTGTGCGTGGACGTGCGTGAACGTTCAACGACAAAAAGAAAAAAGCAGCGGATTCTTTATGAGCAGATCGAAGCCGGCGCTCACAGGGCCAGCTGCGCAGCCTCGCCGGCGTGGTAGGCGGCCAGGAGGGCTTCTGGGACATCCGTCTTGGCGCCCTTGGCGTAGTCGTACAGCACAATGACGGCATCGCCGTCTGCAACCACACGCTGCTGCGCGTGCGACACCATCACAAACGTCTGCGTGAAGCGGTCGCGTTTGAGCGACTCTGGCGGCACGCGGGTGGCGACGGTGATGATGTCGGGGTACCACACGGGGGCTCGGTACGTGACCGACACGGACTTGACGATCGGCCCAATGCCCGTGCCGTTGATGAAGCCGTGGTATGCCTGCTGCGGCAGGAAGGGCTTGAGCACCTGGTCAAAGTACGCCAGGCCTTGTGTGTTGGAAGCCATGCGTCGGAAGGGGACGAGCGATCAGCGATCAGCAGCCACAGTGCGGCCGTGTGTGCGGCCGTGAGTGCGGTCGTGGCATGCACGAGGCTACTTACGGGCCGACTCAAAGTAGCGCATGTAGGCGACGTTGTTGAGGTGGCCAAACGTGTCCTGCTCGCCCCACTGCACCGGCACGTTGATCAGCGACGGATGCCCGGCGACCAGCTCGCGGGCCCTGGGTGCCAGCCCGGCGCGGATGCTCTGCGGCGTCGGCAGCTCCAGCACCGGCGGCACAAAGTGCAGCTGCGCTCGCTGGCCCCTGCCCACGGCGCTTGCGACGGCGGGCCGCACGCCTCGCAGGCCGCCAACTGCTCTTAATCCAACGTTGAGCATCGTAACGGAAAGCGCGACATGGCCAAGCTGACGCTCTACTACGACACTGTGTCGCCGTACTCGTGGTGCGTGCTGCCACGCTTGGCTGCTACAACTGCCTGCTTGCCTGCTCGCTTGTACCGGCTGCCTGCTTGTACTGGCTGCCGCCACGGTCGCTGGATCTGCGCCGTGCTCCGCCCACACTCACATCCCGCCCGCTCGGACAGGCTTGCGTTTGAGCTGCTGCTTCGCTACAAGCCCATCTGGGGCATCGACATGGAGTTTGTGGTGCGGCCTTGCGCTCTTCTGCCTGCTCGTCCGTCTGCTCTTCTGCCTGCTCCTCCATCCTCTCTTGCTTGATCGTCTGCCATGCCGTCTGCCTCCACCTTCTCTGGCCCCCTCATTGCCTTGCTGTGGTCTGGCCGCGGCCACGGCCCAACGCTGTCATCTGACCCCCGACCCCCCAGATCTGACATGTGCTCGTTGCCATGGCTGCAGCCGTTCTTCCTCGGCGGTGTCATGGCCGCCTCCAAGAACACGCCGCCAGGCACCAACCCCTACAAGGCCCGGTACATGGCCCGAGGCAGGTGCTCCTCGATCGCTCTTGCCTTGTGGCTGCTGCTTACACACCTCTCTCCTCCCCGCGTACACGGCCATGCGGCTTGACAGACTTGGTCCGCAACGGCAAGCTCTTCAACGTGCCGATCAAGGGCATGCCCAAAGCGTTCCCGACCAACAGCATGAAGGCCCAGCGGCTGCTCACGCATCTGGCGACCGCATCGCCAGCCCAGCTCGTTCCCGCCTCGCGCGCGCTCTGGCAGTGCTACTGGGGCGACGGCCAGCCCCTGTCCGATGACGCACTGCTCGTGTCGTACCTGTCGCCCATCCTGGGACCCGACACCGCGGCCATGATCGCAGCAGCCAACGCCGACGAGGATGTCAAGAACAGGCTCAAGAGCGCCACCGACGACGCGGTCACCAAGTACGGCGCGTTTGGTGCGCCGTGGATCGTGCTGGACATGGGCACGGGCGGTCACCCTCAAACCTTTTTCGGCAGCGATCGCATGGAGCAGATTGCGCTGCTCCTCGGCAAACCCTACCACGGGCCCAATCCCGCCGCGGCCAAGCTCTGATCGTCGTCTCGCTGTGCTTGGCTCTCTGTGCCTTGGCCCAAGGGTCGTAGGTCTGGGGATAAAGGCAACGAATACAGGCTCAAGACAAATGCATGTGGTTTATGTGGAAAAGAAAACGTGATGGACTGCCCAGTCAGAACCAGTTGAATACGAAGCCATGGGAAAGAAGAGGTTGACAAGAAGGATGTGTTGGTGGTGGTGTGCGAATGTGGCGGTGGATGTGACGGTGAATGTGACGGCGACGTGCGTATCAAGCGCTGTTGAAAAACTCTTCAAACTCGTCAGGCCCAATCTCCTCGGACATGTTATGGATGGCGCCAACGTGTTCGTGCTTGGCAAGGATCGGCTCGCTCGAGTTGGACAGGTCCATGAGATGCTCGAGATCCTGCTCAGGGCCAGTCCGCCTCACGGCCGGCTTGGCGGTCATTGACGGAGACTTGTGCGATCGCGACCGGACGTTAGACGAGCTGGACGACACGCCGTCGATGGGCGACTGGGCCGAGACTGACGGCTTGCGGGATTGCTCGCTCATGAGGTCGGCGAGAGCCGCGTCGTCGCCATGGGTGGTGGGCGGCACCGTGTCTTGGTTGACGATAAAGTCGTCCACGTTCCAGTCGTCGAGGCTGTCGGTTTCGGCCGAGGATAAGCCAACCATGTTGCTGATGTCGTAGAGACGGTCCTGTAAGAGCTCAATGTTCTCCTCGACGGCCTTGGCTGCCTGCATGGTATTGTTGAGCTTGTATGTACTGTTGGCGAGATGCTGCAGCATCGGCGGATGGGGTGCTGGCTGCGCAACGGCCGAAGCTGTTGGGGCAGCAGTTGAAGTCGGCAAAGCAGGGACAGGCAAGGCAGTGCTTGTGGGAGGCAGGCCTGCATTCATCATCTGCTGGTACTGATTCAGAAGCTGCTGCTGGTGTTGTTGTTGCTGCTGCTCTTGCTGCTGTTGGGCAGTGACTGGTGGGGCATATCCGCCTAGGTTTCCAAGCGCACGCAGCACGTCGATAGGTCCAATGATCGCGTCGCTTGAAGAAGGCGGCGGGGCCACATTGGCAGCGGGCACGGGGAGGACGGGGGCAGCAGATGTCGGGAGGCCGGCGACTGCGCCAAGAATAGGCAGAGCAGGCGAGATGGCAGCCATGGCGGGGACAACAGGCGGCGCGGCAACCTGTGGAACGGCCGTGTTGGCGATCAGGGGCAAAAGCGCAGGCGTGGCTGTGACGGCCAAGGCTGCTTGCAGGACAGGATCTGCCCCAACAACATTCGCAGCCGTTGCGGCGGCCGTGACATCACCCATAAACGCGGGCATGGAGCTGTCGCCATGGCCACCATCGCTGCCGTTTCCACTGCCATGGCTGCTGTGGCTGCTCGCGTTGCTGCTTGTGCTGCCAGCCGGAGACAGCGCGGCTTCTGCAAACTCGAGGCGCCTGCGCTTCGACGACTGCACAGTCGGCTTCTTGCGCGATGAAAACACCGACGCCAGGAACCGCAGGATCTTGTCAATGGTCTCCTGCTGCTTGGCGTACCGCTCGCGCAGTTGCAGCGACTCGTTCCACACGACCTCATTGTCGCGCTGGATCTTTTGCAAGTCCGAGCTGATGGTGAGCTGGTGGCGCTTGACGGCAGCGAGCTCGTGGAGCACCGTGTTGATGTCGAGCGCCCCGTCCTTGACCAGCTCCTCTGAATGCAGGTTTTTGCGGCGGATGACAAAGCAGAGGAGGTCGGGCCGGTCGCGACGGAAGTTTTCGTTGGAAAACTCGAGCTCTTCGGCCTGGGCACTGGAGCGCAGCGATCCGTGCTGGACGCTGGGCACCTTGTGGAAGCCGTACATGTTGAGCTGCCTGATGAAGCTCGTAAAGTTGTTGTGCTTGAAGAACAGCGGCAGGACCTCTTTTGCAAAGTCGTCCTGGTTGGGCACGATGAACGTGGAGCCGTCCTCGTTCCACCGGATGTGTGCATCTGTCGACGGATCACAGACCATGCTGTAGAAAAGCATAACGTGTCAGCTTGTCATGGAGACGGCAGCCAGCAAGCGTGTCATGACGATGGACGCAGCAAGCTGCCCGCAGCAGCGCGGGTGCACGAGCATGGCCAGCCCACCTGTACAGCTTGTTGAGAAAGGCGGGGATGTTGCGGTTGGCCGGTGCCGGCTTGCGCTGTTTGGCCGCAGCAAACGACGGCAGCGAGCCAGCGCCAGACGCGGCGGCCACCTCGCTGCCGATGCCAGCCACGGCCCCAGACCCAGAACCCGCGATGCCGATCAGGCCGTGGGACCGAGAGTCCGACGCCGCGGCCAGGTCGCCAGACGCAGTCAGCGCACTGGCGGCCAGCGATGCCGACGCCAGCGGCGAGAACAGGTGCTGGTGGTTTGCAGGCACGAGCATGGACGGCGCTGCTGCCGATGCGCTCGCAGACGAGGATGCGCCGGCCATGAGCAGCGCCTTGAGGCCGATGGGATCGTCGGCGTCGCCAGCGTTGCCGTCGTCATCGTCGTCATGCGAATGTTTGGAGCCGAGCGGTGCGGATGCGCTGGCTGCCTGCTGCTGCTGTTGCTGCTGCGTCAGTTGTTGCTGCTGCGTCGTGTGCTGCAGCTGGTGCTGTTGCAGCTGGGCCTGCTGCAGCTGCTGCAAGAAAAGCGGCAGCAGCGGGTTGTTGATGCCCAGCTGCTGCACAAGGGCGGCGGCGGTCTGTGGGGCAGCCACGGCGGCGGCCGACGCTGCGGGGGCAGCGGCCGACAGCTGCGGGAGCGACATGCCCGAGGCCGCTGCCGCTGCCGCCGCCGCCGCCAGCGTGGCCGACGTGGGCAGCATGGGCGATGCCAGCGGGACGAGGTTCGAAGCGTCCAAGACGAGCAGCTGGTCGTTGGGCGGCGAGGCGGCCGCGGCTGCAGCGGTGGCCGGCGTGGCTGGTGCCGCCTTGCTGCTTCTGCCGGCGGCGGTGGCGGCTGTCGCCGTGCTGGTGGTCGTGGTCGTGGTCGTCGTGGCCGTCGTGTTGGCCGTGGGCGGCGAGCGTCTGCGGCTGGACGACTTCTTGGACGAGCGGCTCGACGACATGCTCTGCGGTGGCAACAGAAACAAAAAAGATATTTCCGCTGCGGTTCCGATCCCGCAGACCCGGCAACACGCGCGGATCTGGCCCGTGGGCGGCGATCGCCGTGCTTGGGCTCGCGTGCCCGCGGGCCTGTGCCGCTCGTGCTGCCCGAGGCCCGTGTGCGTGCCGCGTGCGGCTCGCAGTCCCGCGTCCCCAGAACGCCGTCGGCACAAGTCGGGAAAATGGGGGGCATTTATTGGCCATTGCACAAACGCATCGCCAGCCAGTGCCAGGCAGTTCCAAGCAAGCCAGGCAGTGCCAGACAAGCGCCTACGGGTTGCCGCTGCTGCCGCTGCCCGACGCGTCGTTCTGGCTCCGCAGCATCTTGCCAAAGTTGTACGCAAACTGGCTGGTCGGCTTGGCCGCTGTCGGCTGTTGCTGCTGTGTCTGCTGCTGCTGTGTCGTCTGCGGCTGCTGCTGCTGCTGGCCCGGGCTCAGGCTCTGTCCCTGCTGTCCCTGGCCGGCCGCCCCGCTCCCACTCACGCCGCCGGGCGTCAATCCGCCCCCACTGCTGCCGGTTAACGGCCCACGAGCGCCGCTCAATGGCGTCGCAGAGGCCGCCCGTCTGTCCTTGATCTTGATGTTGTTGACAACAACCTCGAGATGCGACCCCGGCCCATCGACGCCGTCGAGCCCCGAAAACTGCTGCACAAAGTACTGCACGTCCATCAGCAGCCGGTTCTTGCCGGCACTCGAGTAGAGCTCGATCCGGCGCAGGTCCTCCTCGAGCCGCTTGACGTATGTGCGGAACACCTCGCCCATCACGGACCGCAGCGACGCCGGCGGCAGGTACTTGGACAGCACCTTATGCAGCGTCGTCGTCTCCTTGACGAGCACCGCCATGTGCACCGTGACGCCCTCGTCGGCCGAAAACTCTTTGGGATCAGGATGGTCCCACGCGATGGCGACCAGCTTGCCCGCGTGCAGCACAAGACGGTCGTTCATGATGCCCACGAGCTTCATGAACAGCTCCGACTGGTGGTCGCGGTAGTCGCGGAGGATGCGGTCAAAGTCGCCGAGCAGCACCTGCTGCTTGGGCGGCAGCAGCGCCGCGAAGCCTGTCTTGAGGTACGGGATCATGGCAATGACGATGCCCAGAGACTGCGACGCGAGCGCAATGTGGCGCGCCGTGATGTTCTTGAGGCCGGCCGAGCGCATGGCACCGGCGCCGAGAATCACCTGGCACGTGCGCGAGTTGAACAGCTTGAGGAGCTCGTTGATGCGGTTGAGCACGTCGGTGGTGAGAACGGCGAGCGACTCGGCGCACCGCATGTAGTCGGTGAGCGTCTTGAGGAACATGAGCACGGATCCAACCACGTAGTACTTGTTGCCGTCCACAACCAGGTACTTGAGCGTCTTGGGTGCAAGCGCCAGCCGTTCGGCCGACTGCGTGCGCCGCATGTCCTCTGCCATCTCCTTGGCCGTGGACGTCAGATCCATCTCGTCATCGTCATGGTCGTCGTCGTCTGCGTCATCCTCGTCAGCCTGGCCAAGCCGATCGCCATCGTCACTCGCGCCAAACGCCTTGTCCATCGAACTGCTGCTGCTGCGCGCCTTGCCGCCACCGCCCGGTGTGGCGGGTTTGGGCTTCAGCTGCAGCTGCTCCGTAATGTGCTGGAAATCAATCGGGATGTCGGCCTGCACCCACTGCTCGTTCTCGACAAGCACTGCAATCTGCTTGGACTTTTCGTCGTGGAAGTGGGCAATGTACGCCTTGGCCTGTGAGAGGAGCCCGCTCTTGAGTCCAAAACACATGCGTCCGCAGAGCGACTCGCTCGCGACTACAAACTCCCACGTGGCGCCAAACAGCCTGTAAAAGTCGGTCGGGTTGAGCTGGGCATTCTGCTCCGACCGCACATTGATGAGCTT
Organism: Entophlyctis helioformis; assembly: GCA_025526915.1. Taxonomy (NCBI): domain Eukaryota; kingdom Fungi; phylum Chytridiomycota; class Chytridiomycetes; order Chytridiales; family Chytriomycetaceae; genus Entophlyctis; species Entophlyctis helioformis. Next base: position 75,543 of record JAHLKH010000084.1, on the reverse strand, counting down.
GGCGCAGCGTGTGTGCGCCAGGTCTGCAGCCGCAAACAGCACATCGGACGACTCGGTCGACATTTGGCCAAACGTGGACGACACGCCATGATCAAGACCAGCCTCTGACGCTGCTCCTCCCAATGCCGTCGACGACTTGTTGAGTCCCTGGCCGCCGGCGCTCGGGCCATGGCCCTGACCCGCAGCACTCCCGCCTTCCGACCCGAAATCCCCGCGGGTCTTGGACCGCGACAAAAAGTCAGTGGACGACACATCGGGCAGCTCAGAAATCGACCCAAACTCGTCGTCGTCGTCCAGCAACTTGCGGCGCGCAGACATCTCCTTCAGCGTCGGTGGATGCGGTTGCACGGTCGTCTCGACGGCGATCTTGCTGACCGAGTTGATGCCAATGACGATGCCGCGGTCTTTGGCGTCATTGACAATGCCGACAATGAGCTCGTGGACAATGGCGGAGCGCTGAAGAATGACAAGGGACGTCACATAGACCTTGACAAGCAGGGAATAGAACGCGTCAAACGGCATCGATCGCAGCTGTTTGGCGAGTGCGGCTTGGCTGTCCCGCTTGATGCGCGCGGCTTCCTCGGGACTGCCAGATGGGGTTTCTTCCGGTGCCGATCCGACTTGCGGATAGTGCTGCACAGCCGTCCAGCACATGATCGCAGTAGCGTTAGTCGCCGATCAACGGACGGCTGTCGATCCATCGCGCGTCAATGAACAAACTGCTCACCTTCTTGGTCATGGCTTTGACTTCCTTGAGCAGTCCGTCGCGGTAGTTTTGCAATGCAGCGCCAAGCTTGTCCATGCGCAGCAGGCCTAACACGAGGGGCGTCAGCTTCGTGCGCAGTCGCTCCTCCTCGGACAGGATCGCCGGTGGAATGGCTTGGATGGTGGATCCAGCCAGCGTCGCAGACGAAGCCGGAAACTGGTAGCTGCTCTGGATGATGTTGCGGATACGGCCATGGATGGGTGCCTTGCTGAGCGTGCCTTGCGACTGGTTTGCTGCCATGCCAGACGAGCCAATGGTCGATTTGCGTGAAGGGGTTGATGCGGCCGCAAAGGCAGAGGCACCCGCACCCGCCAGTGCCGACGGATTGAAATCCGGTGCGAGGATGTTGGATTCGGCAAGCATGACGCTCGTCGTCTCTCGCATATCAGCCTGCAGCGCGCTGGAAAACTCGTTCTCCATGATGACTGCCACGGTGCGCGACAGCTCAGACAGCTGGCCACTGAGATTGACCAGCGACCGCACACCACGCAAGTCAAGGTTGCGCGGCACGATCGAGTGGCTGCGTGTTAGAGTGATGCCGTCCATGATCGTCTCGGTCTTGGGTGCATCTTCGTCCGAATCAGCCATGCCGCCGAGGTTGTTGGCCGTCGAGCCAGCGCCGTCTGGAGAGAGCATGCCTGACTTGGATCGCGACGCGCTAAGACCACTGGCAGCACCCGGCATCGGCGACTTGGACGGGCTCGTGGCCGTCGCACTGCCGGCCATTTCGTTGTGATCCATGCCGCGCAGCACCAGACTCGTGTCTTCGATGAGATCCAGCGCACCCACATAGTCCGCCTGTCCGAGCAGGATCTGGATCATGGGTTGGGTCTGCTTGACGTCAATGAGCAGCTTGACAGCGCCATACAGGATGCCGACATTGCCACGACGCCGCTTGAGCCGGATGACATCCAGCCCGTTCATGGCCGTCTTGTGCGACACGCCAGCGAGCGTGCGCCGCAGACTCTGGATCTTGGCCACGCACTCTTCAGTCTCGCTGTGCAGGCCCTGCAGGTTGGACAGTGCGGCGAAAAACGACGACGACCGACGCGAAATCTCCTTGAGCAGGTGCACCTCGATGGTGTCGAGGTAGTGCGTGAGCTTGTCCTGCAGCAGGCGGTTCGGGGTGGCCGTGTCGGCGACGCTTGTGCCGGTGATGTCCATGTACTCGATCACGGCGCTGAAGGTGTGCGGGTTGGTCAGGTCAAAGTCTTTGTCGAGGAACACGGGCGGGACCGAGGCGAGGGCCGGGGCGTTGGCCGACAGCATGCGAGTGCGCTGCATTTTGCTGATGCCCTTGGAGCCAAAGGCCAGGCCGGGTGCCGAGGAGTGGGAGGGCGATCCCGAGCCGAGGACGCGGGCAGTCAGGTCTGTGTACTCGGGCATGCCGACGGAAGCCAGGTCGAGCGAGTCTGTGCTGATGCCCAGCTGCGGGATGCCCTCTGTGGCGGCCAGGCCCAGCGCGCGGTTAAGCTGGTACTTGTCGATCACGTCTGCGAGCGAGCGCAGATACGGGTCGAACTCTGACGCGCGCACCTTGCGGATGGGCGTGGGCGGGATGGCGGGCAGCGTGTCCATGCCGCGCAGGGTCTTTGGGGCGGCGAGCGCCAGGAACGACGACTTTTCCTGCGTGGACAGATCGTTGAGGATGCCCTGTCGGAGGAGGAGGAGGAGGAGGAGCATAAGGCAAGTCAGCAGGCAGCAAGCCAGCAAGTAAGCAGGCAGCCGGCAAGTAAGCAGACGCACCGAGATGGAGTTCTTGCCAATGTCCTTGACCGACCAGGCGTGCTCGGCCACCAGCACCTCCTCGAACGGATTGTCCGACGACGTGAGCTTGCGCAGCAGCGACGCGTACGCCTGGCTGGCGGGGCCGCCGGGCGAGGCCGCCTGCTGCTGCTGCTGGTGCTGCTGCTGGGATGCCTGTGGCTGCTGCTGCTGCATGTTGCGTGTGTGGGCGGATGTTTCCAGGGGCGGCGGAAACAGCGACGGCGATTGCTGCGGTTGGACTTGCTGCTGCTGCTGCTGTTGCGTCTGTGTGGGCAAGAGTGCGTTGGCGGGCGGCAGCGACGAGGACATGGGCGTGCGTGCGTCTGCGTGCGTCTGCGTCTGCGTACGAGCGTGCGTATGCGTCGGCCGTCTGATATCAGATGCCAGATGACCAGATGCCAGATATCAGATGCCAGATGCCCAGTGCCAGTCGAACGTTTGTCCAATGTGCGATTCCGACCTGGACGTGCTTCACCAGTCAACTAACGACCAACTAACGACCAACTAACAGCAACCATCCACAATCCCGCATGGAGCGCACGGCCGAGCTCGTCTTCAGCGAGCGCGTGCCCGTCACCATCCGCTCGCACGTCGGCAGCGGCCTCGCCTCGGGCACCGCCGGCCGCGCGCTGGGCATGGGCCATGGCATGGGCATGGGCCTGGGCGTGTCCGCCGGCTCGCCGCTGCTGCCGTCCGCCTCGGCCAACGGCGCCAACGCTCGTCTGGCGGCCGGCCCGCCTGCTGCATCCGGCGCTGCTGGCAGCCATCCCGTCGGCGGCCTCACCGGTGCACGCCTCGGCCCGGCCGCCTCGCCCGGCACGTCGCCCGCGCCGACGCAGAGTCCGGCGGCCCGCCCGTCGCGCACTACCAGGAGAAGCGGCATCCGGGCATCACCGTGCAGGTCGTGCAGTCGTCGCGCAACAGCGGCAGATACAAGGTGCTCGAGATCCAGCTCACCGACGAGTCCGACCCGTACTTTCTGTACAACCTCGAGATCGCCGAGGACGACTTCCACGCCCTCAAGGCCCAGCAGAACCTCCTCGTCGACTTTGCCCAGTTCCCCCACAACGCCATCGACCTGCTGCGAGACTGCATCAAGAGCTCGCTGGACGAGCATCCCAAGCACGTCGCCCATCTGGTCTGCGACTCGGGCTCGCGCTATGCCACCTTTAGCATCGTCGAAACCAACTCGTTCAAGCACATCAACCACCTCTCGCTTCAGTTCACGCCCGGCAACGACGCCGCGGTCAAGCAGTATCTCGCCGCGCTGGTCAAGGACTTCAAGGCAGAGAACGCGTCGTTGCGCGACCAGCTGTCCAGCACGGGCTCGTCCATGACGGCCAAGCTCTGCGACGCCGAGTCCACCATCTCGAGACTGTCGGCCGAGCTGGAACAGACCAAGATGTCGCTGTCCAGCATGGCCAACAACTTGAAACTCGCGCATTCGGCGGAACTGGCCCAGGAGAGGGAACGCAGCGCGACAGAGCGCGAGTCGATTCGCATGGAGAGCGAGCGGCTGTTGCGCGAGACTGAGCGCAAGCACGAAGAAGAGGTATCCGGCTGGCTCGGCAGTCGTGTGCATCCGGCGGCGTGATCGCACTGACACAATCGGCAGGCGAGATCCCTGACAGAGAAAGTCGCCAAGGCAACAAGCGCGCATGCAAACGTCAAGCAGCATGCAGAGTTCCTGGACGGCTCGCTCAAGGCCGCACTGCAGCAGAACGAGGCCTTGTCCAAGGATCTTGCTGCCCTGCAGAGCGACCACGAGCGACTGACGGCTGCACATCAGACCTCGGAGCGGAGCCGCACTGAGCTGGAAACGGCCCTTGCTGCCGCCCGCGAACGGATCCGCGACACGGAGCGGCATGGCCGAGACGCCGAAGACTCGCACGGAGACTGGACGACCGCATGGCGTTGCTGCAAGAACAAAAGGTGCGCAGACTGTGTGGGCTTGCATTGACCATTGGATGCAGACTGACGCAAAGCTGTCGATGCGGGGATCGGGTTGCGCCGGGACAGGTCAAGGCCGAGGAGACGATCGAGGTCTACAAAGCACAGACCACGCGGCTGGAAGACAGTCTTGGCAAAGCCACTGAAGAGATCACAAAGGTGCGCCTCTCCATCTTCTGTCTCCGTGGTGGTCAAACGACTCACACGGCTGCAGGGCAACGAGATCATCCGCAAACTGCAGACAGAGCTCAAGAACCTAAAGTCCAAGCTCAAGCTGAAGAACGTGGTCACGCTGCAGCAAGAAAAGCTGCTTGACGAGCGCGCCACGACGATCGAGACGCTGCAAAAGGAGATCTCGGGGCTCAAGGACACGGTCGGTAAGAAGAACGACGAGATCGATGGGCTCCGTCAGCGGTCCGAGGAGCTCAAGCGGAAACTGGATGAGGGCAAGGCCATCATTGAGGATAACAACAACAGTGAGTGCGGCGGGCAGGTGTCGGCTGGTGTGGGCTTGTGGCTGACACGAGTTTGCGGTGGCAGTCATTGAGTACTTGCACAAGCAGCTGAATGACGAGGCACTGAGCCGTCCGTTGCCCTCGACGCTTGCTGGCGGTGGTCTTGGCAGCATGGCTGCGGGTCTTGGCGGCATTGATTTTGACAAGTATGCGAGCATGGCTGCGGGTGCCACAGACGCGTCTCGGGTGGGTCTGATGGAAGCCTCCTTGTGTCTCCATGTGCACTGTCCCGCTCTTCGCTGACATGCGAGGCGCGGCTTGGTGAGCAGCGACGGTCGCCCACAGGTGCTACAACCGCGTATCGCAGCAGGTACGTCCCGCCAGAGGTGACGTCTGGACAAGGCCTGCAGTCCAGCCTGAACGGGCCCGACCATCACGCGTCGGCACCATACAGCGCGTACAATCCCAACGTCCGCAACACCACGTCGCCACTCCCCACGCGGCCCGTCTCGGGATACACGGGCTCGGGCATCCCGCGTCTGGGCAACCAGAACCAGTCAGCCGCCGATCGCGGCCATGCACCCGCTATGATGGGCGGGCCGTCGCCGTCACTCCATAATCCCATGACCTCAACGTCGAATATCGCGACACCAACGACACACTTCCATAGCGGCACGGGCACAAATCTCGGTGGTCGGCATGGAGCGACCAAGACGGGCGGCCCTTCTACCCAGCAACCCGGCGTCAAGAGCAGTTACTTCTGATCTCTACTTCTGCCTTTCCCTTCCATTTTCCCACCTCCCTCCTTCTTTTCTGGTTGTTTCTATTGAGCCGAATGCAGTCTTCTTGCTTTTTTGCGTACTCGTCCTGTATTCTCTGTCCCGTCATTGGATCGTCTGCACTCCCCCATCCCTCCTCCTCACTGTCATGGGATGCATTAGGCCGTGTTGCCCGGATTATGCTGATACCAGATCGTCAGCCCAACAGCACGGCCGCCAAACACCAATGCCAGCCGAGCCGAGCCGCTTACCTTGAACAGGAACTCGGCCAGGTAGTCGATGGGGTCGTCGGGACGTGTTTTGGCCACCTCGATGAGCCCGGCAGTGAGCGTCGGGATCACGTGTTTCATGAGATAGTTGCGTAGTGGCACGGATTGGGCTTCGAGCACCTCTTGCTCCTGTTTGCGCACTTCTTCCAGGCGGGCATTCTTCAAAGATGCGTGTTAGGAGTGCCGATGGGATGAGAGAGAGAGAGAGAGAGAGAGAGAGCGTAGCGTACCCATTCTGACACGGCCTTTTTGTGTCGCTCCAGCTCTTCTTGCTCGCGTTTCTCGCGATCCTGTGCGGCCTGCGCCTCTGCCTTGACCTGTACACCAGGGCAGCCGAGGCGTGAGTCGGCAACAGCGCGAGCGATACGCGGGGGTTATCACGTGACGATGAACGCTGGGGATGGACTTACACGCAGCACCTCGGCTTTGCGGCGTTCCTGCGCGAGCTCCTCTGGGCTCGGGCCGTAGTTGCGCGGCAGGCCCACGCTCTTCTTGACCATGCCCATGATCTCGGCGCTGTCAGCCGTCTCGACGTTGAGCATGATGGGATGGATCTCGAGCTCGTCAAAATAGTTGAGCACCGTGTTCTCGTCCGTGTTGTTTTTGCGGAACTCTTCGAGCCGTTTGGTGAGTGCTGTGCCGTCCATGCACCGCGTCGTGCCGCGCCGGGTGGTGCCAAACAGGGTCAGCATGACGGTGCATCAACAACGGGCGAGACAAGAGACAATGGGCATCTGGGCACCTTCTTCCGAGTTCTTGGTGCCCGAGACCGCGGCTTCGGGAAGCTTCATGATGCGCTGCTTGATCGAGGCGTCGGTCACTTCAAGCGAAAAGACAAACTCGGGTGCAGTGACCTCGTCGGCTGGCGGCATCTTGTCATCCTTGGCCTCGTCATCGCTCGCTGTCGCATACACACATACCACGCCACATCAGCCAGCCTGCACCAATCCAACACAGGGCTCGACCCGTGGCGCACAAACCTCTAAACAGCTCTTTGGCTTCGTCAAGAAGCGAAGGGAACCCGTCGAGGACATAGCCTTGATTGCGGCATGGCATCGAGCGCAGCCGGTCCTTGACAAAACTGATAATGTGGTTGGGCAGATACTTGCCGTTGTTTGCCTTGACCGCCTCCCGAAGCTCATTGAGCAGCTCGCGGTCCACCTCAACATCGTCTTCCGCCTCATCGGCCGCCAGCTCGCCATTCACGCGTCTCTCCTGTTGTCGTTGTCATTGTGGTGGTTAAACGCGCATCGGGGCCAGAGACATGGGCAAGATGCAGGCATGCAGGTATGCGTTACAATGACGAGTCTGCGTGCATGCGTACGCACCAGACGGCCAACTGCCTCTTGCACGACTTGGTCAGCGTCAATAAAGTGACCTTGTAGTGCTCAGCAATCTTTTGTGCGTAAAACGTCTTGCCCGATGCAGGCGGGCCGTGCACAATGATCTTGAGCGGCAGCAGCCCGCGCGCGTCCTTGTACTCTTGGATCAGCTGCGGCAGGTTCTCGATCAGACCGCTCTGGTTTCAACCCGCCCGCATGGTCAGTCAGCCACGGTCAGCCAGGCAGCCAGGCATGGTCGGCTGGATGAACAACATACTTCGTATTTCCACTCAATCGACATCTCCTTGATGTGGCCGGGGTCGAGCTTCAGATTGACAGTGAGCATGTCGTACTCGGCCTGTGACAGCGTGCGGTCAAGGAACGCCTCTTCTTTGGCGATTTTCTTGACGGATCCCGATCCCAGCGACTCGCTGATGGCTTTGGTAATGTCGTAGAGCGTGTTCTTGCTGTCGTCGACCGCAACAAGGTACTTGTTCTCTGGCGTCGTCTCGACGACTTCGACAATGATGCTGATGAGGTCGTCGAGGTGGATGGTTGGGAGGATGTTGTGGCCGTCGCCGTAGCAGGGCAGCTCTGGCTCGTTCATCCATGCAGACTGTCGCATGTATGCACACGCACACGCGAACAAGTGAGCATTCGAGCGATAGCACAAGACACACATCTAGGCGGCTAGGCTTGCCTTGAAGAGCGAGTGGAAGATGCTGTCGCCCGAATGGTACAGCAGACCAGCAGCGATCACATAGGCCTTGATGTTGCTCTTCTTGCCCAGCTTGACAATGTTCTTCTCGAGCGCCAGATGGTTCTTCCAGTTGGGATGTGGCTTGCGGCGACGGAACTCGTCTTCGGCGATCACGCCATCGCCGTCATCTGCCTCGACCTTGGTGCGTGCCCATGTCATGATGGACGACACTGCAATGAACACCTTTGGCTTCTCGAACGTGTCAGACTTTTCGGCGATGGCTGTCGCGCGATGCGTGTAAGTCAGTCAGCCAGTCGTGCCTCGCCACGCCAAGCCACGCCAAGTCGAGCCATCCGCCCAGCCAGCCAGCCAGCCAGTCGCAGGATACAGAGCGTGCGAGATGCAATCTGCACGGCACCTTCAATGGCCCACGCGGCTTCATCGAGACAGTTGACCATGTCGTAGACAATCACGTCCGACTCGAGCAGTGTCTGGCGCAGCGCCTCCTTGTCCTGGCCCTGTTGGAGCGGATGCCATCGAGTCAGCCGTTCATCCAGCCAGCAAACCAGAGGCGTGGAGCGGAGCTCGTCAGGCCATGCCATGTCGCGTTTGGCGCGACAACCAAACGCGACGCAAGAACAGCCAAACACGGGCAGCGTACCTCAACAGCCGCCTTGACCCACTTGGGCTTCTCGCCGAGACTGGACATCTTGTCGATAGCCTCTCTCCTCGCCGCATCCTTCTTCTTGTCGCCCGTCTGTATCATCTGCCCTGGCACCGAGGTCGCCAGCAGCGTTGCTTGCGGATTACGCACCAAATCGGCCGTCGCCGGACGTCCATGCAGCGTGCCCACAATCTCGTACGTCTCCTTGACGGGCTTCTCGTCAGACTTGGGCTTCTCGACGCCCTCGAGGTTGCCGGCTGCTGCTGCTGCGGCCGCCGCTGCTGCCGCCGCTGCCTGGGCCTCCTCGTCGTCCTCTTCGGCGTCATCCTCGCGACGCGAGCCGATGATGGTCGTGGAGAGCAGGCGCGAGAGGTTGTGGCCGAGCGGCGTGTCCACATTGGAGATAAAGACCTTGACCATCCTGGCAATGTATTGCCAACGGGGGTTGTTGATGCGATAGACAAGATTTAACGAACCTTTCTCGACAATGTGGATATCCGGACAATGAAGGGGCGAGCTCGACGGACATCAGCAACTGCTGCTGCTGCTGCTGCTCAGCAACATCCACAACAGACACCAGGCAGGAATGCGCTGGTGCAGACAAGGCTCAACTTTGGACGGCGTCCGGTGGCCACGTTGCCGCAAGCAGCGCCAGACGCCGCACCACCCCAGCCAGCCATGGCCGCCTCGGTCGTTGATCCACCACAGCGTCAGCACACGCCAGATCCACAAAGCCAGCATGAACGGCATGAGCCAGAACAGCCGGAACAGCAGGACGAGCAGGACGAGCCTCCCCAAAACCGCAGCTACATCCATCAGATGCAGTCCATCATCGATGCCGTCATGTCGGAAGAGCAGCACCTGTTCGACGACGATCAGATGGCGTGCGTCGCTGCGTACCAGTCGCTCTCGGACCAGGCCAAAGCCGTCTACTTTCGGCTTGTCAATCGCAGACGTGTCAAGTACGAGCGAGTGTCCAAGCTCAAGATCACATCCGGTCCGAGGCATGGCCAGGCGGTCGCTGTGGATGCTGATCAGGACGAGGACGAGAAGGAAGACGAAGACGAGGATGCTGACGATGGCGAGGGCGAGGGCGAGGGCGATGGCATGGACGGCGACGAATGCACAGACAGCGATCCGTCGCAGCACGGCCAGACACTGCAGGCTGATGATGCGGGGATAGATATGGGCATGGACACGGAAACGACTGCCACGAGCACAGACGTCGACAGCGATCGTATGGCCGTGTTGGCAGAACTGGAGAGCGCAGGGTTCGTCAGGCTGGGCGGCCCAGACACACTGTCCGACTGGCTTCTCATTGCGCGACGGGACGAGATCGTGCGTCTGTGTCGCAGCCATCGTATCCGCACGACCGGCGTGAAGCTCCCACTTCTACAATCATCGCTCCTGGCGTCGGTTGCCACGCAGCGCACCCTGGCTGCGTCTGCGTCCCGGCTGCACGGATTCTCCAGCCGCGCCGACGCGCACAACCAGCTCCTCGACGCCGTCAAAACACAGATCGGCCCCGTGTACCGCATGGAAGAGTCGGCCCGCGATACGTTCCAGCGGCTGTTTGTCGTTGCACTGCGGTGTCGGGTCTGGCCGGCCAACAGCGCCTTCATGACCGACTCTATCCTGTCCAACCTTGCGGCAGACAACAACAGCGGCAGTCGCCGGTCGTTTGTCAAGGTCGCTGTCCACCGGACGGCGCTTGTGTGGCCGACCAAGCACGACTTTGACGCGTACTTCCGCGTTCTGAAGACCGAGAACGAGGTCGAGGCCTTGGTCGAGAAGCTGTTGAGCGAAGGCACGACCCGCGTGTCTGAGGATGAGCTTGCCGAGTACTGCGATCGTATGAGGCCGCTGGTTGATGAGTGGCGCGATGTGGTGCGATCAGACCCGTGCCATGTGACGGGCATCCCCTGGTTCATGATCTTTACTCACGGTACGATGGTTGGGTGCCCGAGTCTGGCGTGCTATCCCGTGGACGTGAATGGCTGACAGCGTTGGGCCAGGATACCTTCTCACGCGGATGGTCGATCAGTACGCGAGGATACTCTCGCAGTGTAAAAAGCATGATGCCGCCATTCAGATCCTTGACGCGCTGCTGTCACAGCGTGTTTTCAGGAACGGTGTGTGTGTGTGTGTGTTTGTTTGTTTGTTGGCAACACGCATCTCATCCTGGCAGCCTGCTGACCATCGTACGTGGTGCAGCCAAGCGTGGATCGTGGTACGACGAGCTTGCCAAGCTTCTTGAAAACTACAAGAGCGTTCCAGCAGCCAAAGCCAAATGCATCGAGGCATTGTCGGACACGTATGTCCAGTCAGGCAAGTGCATCGCTGTGTGTCCGCCCGTGCAGCAGGCTGCTGATCCACACCTGATGAGCAGCGCATCGATCGGGCATTGTGCGGCGACTGCTGCGAATCACTGGCGACAAGCAGGCGGGCATTCCTGCACTCTGGCACATCGAAGACCGGCGCGCCGTGCCCAACACCCGTATCCATGGTATCCACACCTATTCATTCATCCAGCCAATCCATCCAGGCGTCTGTTTGCCTCCTCCCTCTTCCACCACTCGCCCACTGACACGTGCATGGCAGCGTACAAGATCACCAACGAGACAGGTAACAAGGCATTGTACCTCAACGACCAAGGCACGCCGATCCATGTCGAGCAACTTGGACTCGAGTATTTCGCCAAACAAGGCTGGAAGGGACTGCATTCGGAGAACAGCATCGTCACAACGCTCTTTGGCGTGCTGTTTTGGGATATCCTCTTTGACGATACTGTGCCCGGCGTCTTCAACTCGCCGTTCCAATGTACAGTCCCACTCGCAGCGCCGTGGTGTAGGTTATCCCAGCATGCCGTGCCTCGCACTGACACGCTCTCGCGCTCGTGGATGCTGAATGGGATGACACCAAGCGGCACCCCATGATCTGTACACGGAGTACTTTTACGAGGCCCGCAAGGCGAAAATCGAGGCACGCATCGCAGAGATCCAGAGAAACGGCCATGTGGACCTGATTGCTGCTGTCGTGACGCGCGAGCAGCCTCGCAACACGCAGTGTGTGGGAGTCAACTGGAAGCGGTACTCCAAAGACACGCTGGTCGAGATTGCCGACTGCATCGGCGGCCCCGGTCTTGCACGCATCTGCGGACTGTATGCCAAGACGTACTGGGCACATATGGGCGGCGTGCCGGACCTGTGTCTGTGGAAGCCCAACGAGAAGCGGTTCAAGCTCGTCGAAGTCAAGGTGAGAGCGTTTGTGTGTGTATCGGGTTTGCAGCCAGCGGTGGTTCGGATGGTTGATGCAGCTTGGCTTGAAAGGGCGAGGGAGACCGGTTGTCAGAGAAGCAGATTGTGTGGTTAGAGTCGCTGCTGTCGTTTGGCGTGTGCGCAGAGACGTTTCATGTGCGAGTTCGCAAAGGCCATCCGCCGATACCACCAACGGCAGCCGCAGCAGCAGCAGTGGACTCTAAACGGACGCTTGACCACGATGCTGCGGATCAGCACGAGTCTGGGCAGAAACGATCACGGACACGGTGCGACTCTCTGTGACGACTGCGACGCTGTGGATGGTATGTGGATGTATTAATTGTGTGCATGAAAGAAAGGGCTCGGTGTGTGGCCTACTACGACAGTCCCTCTTTTTGGCGCATCTCGAGTGCCTGCACGCCAGTGCGTAGTTAGCCCATCGCCGCAACCATGCCAACGTGGTGTGCAATCGCCAGACGGCGTACCTTGAGATAGGTGACAGAGGACTGCGAGAACAGGCGGTCGTTCTCTGTGGCACGGGGCCGGCGACGATCGGCGCGATTGGAGAGGTAACCCTCGAAGCCACGCACCACATTGCCGTACTGGGACTCGTCGAGATACGCGCTCTCCAAGGCGTAGATGCTTGCCTCGATGCTCGCCTGTGTGCATGACAGCGATCAGCACAACAGCCGCATGCGGTGTATTGGATGAGGCAGAGACTGCTTGCCAGGCTCTTGTCGAGGGCTCGCTTCTTTGTGATGAGCTCCGAGAGCTCCTTTTCGGCTTCTGTGAGCATCTGCATGTTGACCTGTCGGGGCGGTGCATGGAGGGTCAGGTCCAGACGACGCAGCAGGGGCCACGATGCAGCAACAATGGGCCGCACCTCGTCCTCGACTGGAGCAGGACGCTTGACTCCAGCAACAGTCGCAGTCGCAGTCGCTGGAGTCGCAGTCGCTGGAGTGGCAGATGCAGCTGTGGCAGTCTTGGCACTTCTGGCGACCGCCACAACAGGAACAGCCTGGGCAGCAGCGTCTGCTGAAGACGCAGCAGACGCAGCAGACGCAGCAGCAGGCACAGCCGGAGCGTCGACGTCCATGGGCGCAGGCTCTGTGGCGGCAGCTGGAGCGTCTGCGGCAGGCTCTGGGGCAGGCTCTGTGGCGGGAGCATCGGTATTGGCGACAGGCGTCTGTGTCTGCGTCTGTGTCTGTGACTGTGACTGCGTCTGTGCCGTGTCGTCAGGCAGCTCTTTGGCGGGTGCGTCTGCAGGGATGCTCGGTGGGATGGTCGATGCGCTGCTCGGTTCGCTGGTCGGTGGGTTGGCAGTCGGCGTCTCAGACGACGCAGGGCCGCTCATGGTCGAGGCAGACGGACGCGTTGAAGCGAGTTGGCCGGCAAGTGACGAAGATGCCGCCGAAAGCAGACTGGGAAAAGTGTGCGTCTGCGTCTGCGTCTGGCTGGTGGCATGTGGTGGCATGCCTGGCTGGGATGCCTGGCTGGCTGTGGTGGTTGGGATGCAATGTCTCACGCATGCTGTCTCGCTGTCTCACGCCCGCTGCCCGCCTGTCCCGCACGGCACCGCACGGCACCGCAGACGAGGCCAAGCCCGAGGGCGAGAAGGAGAAGATTAAAGGTGAGCTGCCGGCCGGGCCAGGGTCGCTCGCTCGCTCGCTCGTTCGTTCGCTCGCTCGCAGGCGTTGGCGTTGGCGTCTATGGCGCCTGGATACGCCGCTCGCACCGCAGCACCCAGCACGCCGCCTGCCGCCTGCCACTACTGACGCCCTCGCCTGCCATGCCACGCCATGCCGTCGCAACGCTCCATCCGCCACGGCCAGTCTTGGACGAGGGCGACATCGCGCTTCTCAAGACCTACGTGAGTGGCCCCCGTGTCGCTGTCTGTCTGCGTGTGTCTGCGGCTGTCTGCGTGGTCTGCGTGTGGCTGTCTTTCGCTGCTGCATGCTGCGTGGGCACACACACGCACACGCACACCTGCTCGACAGCCTGGACTGTCTGGACTGACGCGACCGGCTGCCTCGTCCAGGGTCAAGGCCCGTACGCCAGCGAGCTGCGCAAGGTCGAGGCCGACATCCGAGACATCCAGAAGCGTGTCAATGAGAAGATGGGTATGCTGCCCTGCCCGCCAGATCTGCAATCTGGCCTGCCTTGGACCCACAGCCGCATCCACAGGCGTGCTCATCCACTGCTCGATCCCATTGCTGGCAATCTGCAGGTGTCAAGGAGCTCGACACTGGACTGGCACCGCCCAACCTGTGGGACATCCCTGCAGACAAGCAGCGCATGCAGGAAGAGGCGCATCTGCAGGTGCGTTCACTCCTTTCCGTGTTGTTGGTGCTGGGACCGGAGCGCTGATGGCTGGTGCATCCGTGGTCGCCATGCCGCATTTGACATGCTGGTGATCCGCAGGTTGCACGATGCACCAAGATCATTCAGGCGAGCGAGGGCGAGGAAGCCAAGTACGTCATCAACATCAAGCAGTATGCCAAGTTTGTCGTTGGTCTTGGCAAGCGCGTTGCTCCCACGGATATCGAAGAGGGCATGCGCGTCGGGTGAGTTGCTGGCGTGACCCAGCGAGTCCCATGCAGGCAGCCCCATCCCATCCTGCCAGACACGTGGCTGGATGCGTGTCTGCTCTTTGGAAATCCTGGCTGACAGCGCGAATGGATGGCGAGGATTCCAGCGTGGACCGCCAAAAGTACCAGATCCAGATCCCGCTGCCGCCCAAGATTGATGCGTCGGTCACCATGATGCAGGTTGAAGAAAAGCCAGACGTCACGTATGGCGATGTCGGTGGCTGCAAGGATCAGATTGAGAAGCTGCGCGAGGTCGTCGAGCTTCCTCTCCTCGAGCCCGAGCGTTTTGTCAACCTGGGTATCGACCCACCAAAGGGCGTGCTCCTTTACGGTCCTCCCGGCACGGGCAAGACGCTCTGCGCGCGTGCCGTCGCCAACCGCACCGACGCCACGTTCATCCGAGTCATTGGATCCGAGCTCGTGCAAAAGTACGTGGGCGAGGGAGCGCGCATGGTCCGCGAGCTGTTTGAGATGGCGCGCACCAAAAAGGCGTGCATCATCTTCTTTGACGAGGTGGACGCCATTGGCGGTGCCCGCTTTGACGACGGCGCCGGTGGCGACAACGAGGTCCAGCGCACGATGCTTGAGCTCATCAACCAGCTCGACGGCTTTGATCCCCGTGGCAACATCAAGTGTCTGATGGCGACGAACCGTCCTGATACCCTGGACCCTGCCCTCATGCGGCCTGGCCGTCTTGACCGCAAGGTCGAGTTTGGACTCCCTGACCTTGAGGTGTGTGTGTGATCGCGGCTTGCTGGTTTCACTTGTGCCGGACGCTGATCTGCCTCTCTCTCTCTTTCGTGTGCAGGGACGCGCTCATATCCTCAAGATCCACGCACGAAGCATGAGCGTGGAGCGCGACATCCGCTACGAGCTGCTCGCCCGTCTGTGCCCCAACGCGACAGGCGCCGAGCTGCGGTCCGTGTGCACCGAGGCGGGCATGTTTGCCATCCGGTCCCGCCGCAAGGTCGCCACCGAAAAGGACTTTTTGGAGTCGGTCAACAAGGTCATCAAGTCGTATGCCAAGTTCTCGTCGACGCCAAAGTACCTGCTTGCCATGTGATGCCACCTGCTGGCTCTCTTGCACCGGCTCTCTGTCTCTCTTTTCGGCTTTCGCTGCTGCTGTTGCTGTTGCTGCTGCGCCAGATATGATCTCTCCTACGGCCTGGCATGCCTCGCAATCGCTACCAAAAATGAATCCCGCAATGCAGCCAGTCTGTCACCGCCTGTGTCGCACTGACCAAACGCAGAAAACAACAAGCGTGGTGCATGGATGGATGGATGGATGGATTGTGAACGCAAGCAATGTTCATCAAAGAACAACAAGAGTGAGGAAAGAGAGAGCGCGAGGAGAGCGAGTGAGGGCGAGAGAAGGGGAAAAGTGGCGTTGGTGGATCACGAGGCGGGAGGATACGCGTGTGTAAATGAGCGCAGCCAATGCACAGTTGCCTTCTTTGCATGCTAATCACAAGCGTGGGAAACAAGCTGCGGCAGTCACACGCATAGCCCCAGCCCCAGTCACGTTACATCACGCCACGTCCCATCCTCTCGCAATCCCGTCATTGAATCAGTCCATCATGCCATCGTCAGGACTGCCAGATCCATGCAGTGTCAGTCGCCCGTCCCAAACCAAAAGAAAAAGCGTGCAAGACACGAACCGGTCAGAGGGCTTGATCATGCCAGGAATCTTGAGGGCAGCCTCAAAGTCTGCGCGCTTCTTGTCGGCAGCCTCCGCCTCCCGCTCGTCAATGAACAGGTCCGTGTTGTCGTCGCCCGCAAACTCCTTGAGCGTAATGAGAAAGTCGCGGAGGTGGCCCTTGAACGCCACTGCATCCTTGTTGAGCTGGAACAGGCCCAGCACAAACTGCTCAATCTGCGCCGGCTGGAGGTGCGGGAACGCCCGCAGCAGCAGGTCCACGCAGTAGCCGCGAATGTACTCTGGGTTGCTCATCGCAGGGTTCGCCACCGTGCTCGGGTCAAACAGCGGCGCCGTGATCGCAGGCGAGTCCACGAGCTGGAACATGTTCATGAGAATGAGGCACTGCAGCTTGAAGCCCGACTTGTGCGATGTGCTCGTGATCACAAAGAAAATGTCCTGCAGGATGCTGATAAAGTACGACTGGAAGAACGCGTTGGAGATCTGCGGCTCCACCTTGGAGAAGTTGTTGAGCAGGTCCAGCACAATCGTCAGGCCGACATCGCCAATGTCGCGCATGGTGTGCTTGAATGCCCAGACGATGCTGTCCAAAAGGAGACGGAACTGGTGTCCTGGCATTTGGATCAGCGCTGCAGGGCAGACAGGCACGGGAAGCGGTCAGCACCAATCAAGTCCTGCTTCATCACGCAAGCAGAGAGAGTCGACGGGCAAGTGGCGCCTCACCAGGGAAGCACGAAATGTTGATGGCCTGGAGCAGCTTGAAGAAGCCGACGCGGTGCTCGGGGTACTCTTCAAAGTTCTTGTTGATCATGTTGAGTGTGCACTCGAACACGGCCTCCAGGATGCCAGGCACCTTGTCCGTCATCAGAGCCTGCACAACAGAGCCCGCATCCGTGTTAGCACGCTGGCCACATCAACAAACAGCCACTCAGCACAAAGAGAGTGGGCAAGAGACGTACGCCTAGCCGGTTGACAATGTTGGCCACAACGTTCAGGACCTCGGCGTCCTTGGCAGGCTCGGCATTGCGCGCATAGTCGCCCAAAATGGCATTAAGCAGGGGTGGAATCATCGTGTCGTTGAGCGCCTGCAGATCCTCGGCCTTGGACACGTACACATCGACGAGCTTGAGAATCTCGCGCTTGATCGTACGCATGCTGCGGACGCGAGGCGTCTTGGTCGCAATCGGACCTTGTGTAATGACCGACTGCGAGATGAGCTCGCTGACGGCCTTGTACAGACCGAGCATGTCGACAAAGACACGGCCAATCTGCACAATAAAGGGGCTGCCGACAGCCGTGCATCCCGAGACGTATGTCTTGAGGATGTTGGCCAAAATCTTGATGTTGTCGGGGTTGTTGAGCACGTCCACGTTTTCTGCTGCTTGCGCCATCAGGTTGTCCCACTGTCACATGCCAGGGCAAGTCAGTGGTCACATGTGAGCCGCCTCGTGCGTCGCAACAAGGCGTCAAACCTATGGACCCTGCTCAAGACTTACAGCGCGGTTGGGAAGCTCCATGTACTTGACAATCAGGCGCTCCTGCTGCTGCTTGTTGAGCTGGGCAGCAATCATGTAGCCGACAGCCTCGTAGAACGTATGGACCTGCTGCGGCTGCAAATCAGACGTGATCGTGTCGACCGATGCGAGAACCTCGTCAATGTACGGCATGATCTCGTGCGGCTGCTGCACAACAAAGTGGCGCCGGCATTTTTGCGAGATCTTGATGAACGTGTCACAGGCCATGTCCTGCACACCTGTCGTCCGCAACCGCATCAAGCGCGTCAGTCAAAAAGCAAGGCGGACGAACAGACAGCGTCCACAACACAGACATACCCTCGTGGAGCTCGTGCATAAACTCAAAGAGCTTGTTGACGACCGTCTTGAGGAACTTCCAGTGCGCCTTGAGGAAGCGAGGGTACTGGCCAACAACATACATGATGTTGGATGCCACAACAGCCTTGTTGTCCTTGCCGCGCTTCATCTCGCAGAGGCTGAGCAGGTCCTTGATGACCATGACCAGGAAGCGCTTCTCGGCTTCCTCGGGGATGGCGCCCGAGATCGAGCCGATGGCCCAGCAGAGCTGGTTGAGGTTGTCCCAGGACCACTCGCTTCCGTCCATCTGTCCACAACGTCAGTGCCCATGCTAAACGCAAAACGTGCTCAAGAGCCAAGCAAGATATACCTGCTTCTCGAGCTTGGCAGACATGATGCGCTCCGTGTCCTCCGTGTCGAGATGGGTCAGGTACACGAGCACCTCGCGCATGCCCTTGTAGAGCGTGATGGTGTCACTCTCCTTGAGCGTCTCACGCACAATCTCGCCCTCGTCGTTCTCGACAATGAGAACCTCCTCGGGACGGACCATGCCCTCGATCATGACAACACGGAGCTGCGACAGCACCTCGGCGTACACGTTCTTGCGCAGGTTGGGGTTGTTGAGTCGGCTGCCAAGAGTGCCAGACGGAGACAGGTTGAGGATGGGCATCTCGGCACTGCGGAGCGACTGCATCTCGTCGTAGAGCTCGGCGACAAGCTTTGTCCAGTACTCGAGACACGTCTTGAAGACCTCGCGATCCTTGACCTGCGAGACCTTGAGAAGATATCTGTGCGCCAAAATGATCAAGTCGCGGTTGGCAGGGACGGCAGCGACAGACTTTTCAACAACCTGTGGACATGCCCCGAGTCAGCAGTGTGGCTTGACAGGGCCAGAGTGTCTCTATGCCCGCCAGTCCATGCTACGTACAGTCAGATGCGCAGAGAAAAAGGTTGAAAAGTGCATGGCAAGGTTCTGGATAAAGTTCTGGTCGTCGTCGGTAGAGTTTTCGTAAATGTCTGCCAGGTCTGGACACCAAGCCACGACAGAAGGCGCAAAAGTCAGCGAGCCGCATGCCATGCGGTGCTGTTCATAAACTGTGAGGGATGCTTACTGAGATCAACGGGCATGATGTTGGTGATGCCAGACATGACCATTTGGAACAGAATGACAAACTTGTCATCGTACTCTGGCCCGACTTGAAGAGCACCAATCTCGGTCATGCACTTTAGCGTGATGTTGCGGAACTCGGCGACTTCCAGGAACTGACAAGGCCACAGAGAATTGAATGCGCGTCAGTGGCATGTGCAAGAGGTCATGCTGTGCAATAATGCCACAAACATACTCGGTTGCGAAGAATGTCAATCAGGTTCGTCTCAAAGATGTATCCGAGCGGGATCCAGTTGAGGAAGCGCAGCAGCGTGTGGAGGGTGGCCTTGATCAGCGACGGCTTGACAGCCTTCTCGAGGACCTCGTGGCAGAGCTGGAAGATCTCGGAAAACTCGCCGCAGAGCTGGTTCTTGAGGTTCTTGGCCTTTTGCTGCGTGAGCTGCTCGGCAGAGTAGTCAAAGATCTCCTCGCTGAACAGAGTGCATCGCATGGCAATGCAGCAGTTGGTTGCGCGTCAGCTGCCGATGAGTTGTGTCCGAGGGAGGCAAAGAGACAAAGCCAGGAGTAGGAAGGTGGCAAAGACAACGCACCTGAGCAGTTTGAGAATGACCATGTTGTTTTCACATAAAGCAACATTGGACTTTGAAGAGGCGACAATCTCGGGGATGAACGTGGGCCAGTTGTGGGGCCAGTCCTGCTTCAAGATCTGTTGGTTGAAGCATAAACCGCCCAGGTGCGGCACGCGATCGCGACAGATGCAAGACACACCGAGTCAGAATCTCGCATGGACAAGGAGGCATGAGCAAGAGAGAGAGAAAGAGCAGACGCACCTGGACGAGCACAATGTTGAGCTTTCCGAGAAGCGTTCTGTTCTTCTCCAGGACCGTCTCGTCCGACGAAGTCTTGATGATGATGGCAACGATAAAGTTCTTGATGCCCTGGCGCTGCACAAGCGGCAGCGCCTTCCACATGGTCTTGATCAGCTTCTCGAGGATCTGGAGGGCGATGAACTGTGTTGAGTGCGATTGTTGAGCGTGTGTCGTGTGTGTGGCATTGACGATGAGCGCATGCATTGTCGGTGTGTCGGCAGGCAGCCAGGTAGGCAAGCGAGCCAGGTAGGCAGACAGAAAAAAAGGGGCCAGAGTCAGCGAGTTGCACAGACACGTACGAATGTCGGACAAGGTCGGCGCATCACGGGTAAGGCGGCCGCTCGTAGAGCAGAGCAGCAGACCGCAGAGCAGCAGACACGGCATGGCACGCACGCATGCGGGCAGGCGACAGAATTACCTTTGCCTCTGTCAGCGCAGAGCGTTCTAGGATGCCGTCGACACGCTTCCAGGCATCTGGGTGTTCCTGGAACTGCTCGAGCACTTGCTTGGCGAGCAGTTGCTGCGCAACAAACAGCGGGTGAGTGAGCGAGCGAGTGAGCGAGAGCAGCAGCGCACAGATGCAGTTGGTCGTTAGCGGCAGGCCAGCGGGAAGGCATCGCAGGCTGGCCCCTCTGTCCCCTCTGGCCGTGTGGACCAGACCAGACTGGGCTGGACTGCAACAGCCAGCCAGCCAGGCAGCCAGCCAGCCAGCCAGCCAGCCAGCTAACCAGCCCAGTGCAAGCGGCACTTGAGCCAAGCTTGGCGTGGGTTGGTGCGGCTGAGTGGGTCCATCGTCGAGCGGCCAAGAGCCGCCGCCAGCGATGGATGCGCCGGGAGAGGGTGCGTATGTGTGTGTGTGTGTGTGTGTGTATGTGCGTATGTGCGCATATGCGTGTGTGCAGGCCAGAGCGGGCCAGAGCGGGCCAGACGCAGCGGGCGGGGTGCAGGCAGGCTCACCTCGGGACCCACACCCTTGTAGAAGGTGGTGACGACACGGTCAAAGAGGCCAACGTCCAGGTCGGCGTTGAAGTCCAGCAGGGTTTCCATGGCTGAGCGGGCGGGCTGAGCGGGCGTGCGGGCGGCGTGGGCGTGCGGGCGGCGTGGGCTGGCTGCGTCGGCGGGCTGCGAGGGCAGACAGAGAACAGGCGGGCGATAGGCGGCTGTCGAAGGCTGGCGGCCGTTTGCGTCGAATCGCTGGAGCGGGCGGAGGCTCGAACGCGAAGAAAAGGCCATCGCTTGAGAGCGTGCCGCTGATTGGCTGATCTCGGCTGCTGGCTGGCTGGCTGGCTGGCTGGCTGGCTGGCTGGCCCGCGAGTGCACAGACTGCGTCGCCGTGTGCCACAGAGCCGTGCTTGCGGCATTGCCTCTCGGCGCATGCGTCCCATCACACACACACACACACACATACACTCTCTCTCTCTTGCAAAACGTAGGGATTTTACTTGGGCCAGATCCGGCTGTGGAGCACAGCTGATGCACAGAGAGGAGAGTGGGGACAAGAGCAATGGACGTCAGTCTCGGCTATGCGATCGCGGACGGTGCGGCACTTGCTCAACCCGCAGTGCAACAATCCCTGCCCAGATCGACGCCAGTGCACCAAATCGCAGCACCCAGCCAAACGGATCCTGACTGGCGGTGTGGGCATCGCCTGGCAAGCCGGCAGACCAGGCACCAGATGCAGCGCGGCCGGAATGGCCGTCAAGCCCCGACGCCGGCACTGGCGTCTTGGTGCCCTCCTGCATCTTGGCAAACACGGCAAACACGATCGCGCTCATGAGCGTGCTCACAAACTGCGGCAGCACAATGAAGATGTTGTGGATGCCGAGCGCCATGCCTGCTTCGAGGTGCACGGGACCGTGACGCGGCTGTCTGTGGCGAGTGCTGCCCGACGGCTGGATCGAGTCTGACGCGACAAGAATCGCTTCCGCGTGTGGATCGTCGCCAGCCAGGTGTGCATATCCATCGCGACGAGTTGCAGCAACAGTTGCGGATGAATTGCCAGACGACGAAAGCCGTCCACCGGGCCGACCTGCGCCATTGACATGGCTGCGGTACTGTTGCGGCTCGATGCTGGGGCCGGCATCTGCATCTGACTCTGACTCTGCATCCTGCTCCTGCTCGACATGGTCCTCGTCACGGTGAGCCTGCTGCGTGTAGTAGCTGACGCACTCGCCCATCAATGCAAACGGAACCCACTGCGCGACACCTGTCCAAAGTCCCAAGCACGGTACTTCTGAGTCTCTCGTCCGTGGCCATCATCACAAACGCCAGCCACACAGACAGCTGGACAGCCAGCCAGACGTACCCCACGAGATGCCGCACAGTGCCACAAGCAAAGTTGCGCCAGCGACGTCCGAGACGAGAATGGTGCACAGCAGAAGGACCGCAAAGAACCACAGCGACATGGCCCAGATGCGCGGCAGTTCAAGCAGCGAGCTCCACGACAGCGTCTCGTTAGATCCCAGTCCATTTGTGCGTGGTGCCAGCAGAGATGAGCGGGGCGGCCTTTGCGACACCAGCCTGTTGGCCCGTCGCACAATGGCAGGCAGAACGAATCCGGTCACGACCGACACAATCGCAAACAGGAGCAGCGCAAACGATCCTGCACGCGTGCCTTGCTCAGACGGCACATCATCCGGCAGAGTGCTGCTCGGGCCGTCTCCAGAACCGCTGATACCGACGGGACGGATCTGGTCTGCAACCCAGCTCGTGATGTAGAACAGGAACGGAAACCATCCGAGCCAGGCAAGAAACTGCACGTTGCAGATGCTCTGGATGGGTTTGGGCAGGAACCACATTGCGCGAAAGATTTGAGCGAGCGGCTGCCACCAGACACAGATCTGGTCGTGATGGGCCACGACATGCCGCTTCTCTGGCGTCGCGAGACAGGTCGCCGAAATGGTCAGCGTGAACCATGCGATCGCAATGACACACAAGACTTGTATCTGCGTCGAGCCAAGGGCTGGGAGCCAGCGCGGCAGATCCAGGTATCCGACAAAATAGCCAAGCACGTTGCCGAGTCCAAGCATGCCGCCCGCCCATGCGTTGGCAGTCTCTTGCTGGTGCAGCGGCGACACGTCGATGATGAGTGCACGACAGCAGGCTTGCACGGCGTTGATGGAAAAGTCGAGAAAGTAGAATCCAGTGACAGCCAGGCCGATGGTGGCACCATGGATCTTTTCCTGCGGTCAGCGATCGGCTGCTGTCTCACACGCCAGTGACGCATGCACCTGCCTACCAGATCCAGCGTCTCTCTCGAGTCGAGAGGCAGCGACTTGGATGTCCACAGGCGGACGAGCGTCTCTGCGATCTCGCGTGAGAAGGCGATCATGCAGATTGAGACGACGACCAGAAGTCCGCCGCCTGCATGAACAGCAAAGGAACACGTCAGCCATCCAGTCGTGCGGTCATCCCCCGTACAGAGGCACGCACCAAGCATAAACGGTCGACGACGGCCCAGGTGGAGGGTGGTGCAGTCGCTGTAAACGCCAATGATGGGCTGGATAAGCAGGCCTGTCATCCACAGCATCGCATGCCAGCCAAGCGACGCCAGGTCAAGCCACGCCAAGCCACGCCAGGTCTGGTCAGTTGAACAGCAACAGCAGCACGATGAAGGATGCACGATGCATGAACGATGCACGATCTGAACGCAAATCCCCTGGTGCATAGCGACAGCAGGCGAGACACACCCGAGAGCGGGCCAGCCAGCCAGACAAGGGCCGTCAAGGACTTGGCAAGGCCCAGCGACAGCAGATACGGCGTTCCAAAGGCAAGCTCGATCGTCCCTGACGGCAGCAGCGCATACGAGCGGTGTGAGTCACGGCTGCTGTGCCACCAGCAGGAGCCGGCCGGCACATGGACGCACAGGTGAACTGGACGCCGGCCAGACAGACGGTGAGCAGCACCAGTCTGGCCAGACTGAGATCCTTTGGGGCGGCCTGGGTGATGCTGCCGTTGTTGCTGCGGCTGCCGCTCATGGGCAGAGGCTCTTGCTGGGCTGCCCGCGGCGTGGGACGGTGGCTTGGTTCGCGTGCAGGCGACTGCTGAACAGGCCGGGGTTGGGCTGGATGCGACAGTGTGCCTGTCTGTGTCTCTGTCTGTGTCTCTGCCTGTGCGTCTGTCTGCCCTATCGCTGGTGTGTGTGGTGTGTGATTCATGGACTCGCTGTTGTTCAGGCGAGCCACTGCACTTGAGCTGCTTGCTGTTGTGCCTTGATTGGCAGCCAAGTCGCAGTCCATTCCACACATCTGTCTCGCTTCTCAAACACGCACTGGGTAGATGGATGTATATTCCGGATCGGCGTCGCCAAGATGGCATCTCACAAGAGAAACGGCGATGGGAATGGAGGTGAGGGGAAGGGGGTAGTGTCGACGTGCACAATATGGAGAGAGGATGAAAGGAAGTTAAGTGGAGCTGCATCAATGAGCGCAGGAGAGAACTGTGGATCGTAAGATGTTGAATCTGCTCATGAACTCGAGACACTCTCCCAACTCGGCCAAGGTGAACCCAGTAACCAGCTGAACATCGACCGGGTGGAATGGCTCCTCTGTTAAGCGTGTGCCCATCAAGGTCAGCTACTGCAACAGCCAAAGAAGAGCCTGCATGAACACGAGCAGGCAAGGTCTGTGATGGTGGGACATACCAGCCAGAGATTCATGGGTCATGACCGCGCGGTAGAATGCAGACGAGGCCAGTTGGCTGTTCGAAAACTTGAGCGACTCGACGTCGCAGACCGCGCGATCCAGGAGCGAATTTGCGTTTGACAAGAGATCGTAGATGTCATTGTCGTCGCCGATCACGTCAAAGTCAGGAAGCCGAACGCCACGCTTGAGTGCAATGAGCATCCTGCACCGCTCAAAGCATCCCAGAAGATGGTCGAACGCCGAAGGAATCAGCAGATCATAACCAAAAAGCTGCACAGATGTGCCATGCAATGTCAGCCACTGGCCATGCAGAGCAACACTCTAGTGACCAAACAGCAGCAGAACAAAGTAGGGGATGGCTTACAATCAGCAGGTTGGCCTCGAAACGCCTGTACTGCTTGCTGAGCTCGTCCAACTTGCGTTTCCTGGCCGCAACACTCTGGAGATCCTCGAGGGCAAACTGGAGCAGGTAAAACAGCTCGGCCGATTTGTCCACGTGCTGTGCACAGCAGCTGCATGTCAGCCACTGGATTGGGCAGAGATGAAGAAACAGATGGTCAAGGATGATGGGCACAGGATTCTCACCTCGAGCTTTACAGCCTCATACAAACAAAACATGGCCAGCAGCTTGACATTACCGCGTGTCACTTGTTGCGGTAGATGCGCAACGTACGCGTCCACATAGCAGACTGCCATGTGGAATGTCTTGCAAAGAAGGCCGCGCTCGCACGATACCTTGTGCATCCAGACCAAGGTATCCTCGCGGGTATCTGCGTCAATCTCGCCAATGTAGACCTGCTCGCTTCGGGACTTGGAAAAGAGGGCGTGCTCGCGCCTGAGATCACGGTCCCATTTGTCCATGTTCTCCCAAACAACGGAGTTGGGATCGCCCTGCGGTTGTCGAATTGAGTGGCATATCAAAAGCATGGTCGTGGTTAAAACAGGATGCCTGGATACAAAAGAACGCGTGCATGGACAGCATGTTTGTCAAGCATGCATACCTCTGACCACGCCTCAAGGATTGCCGACATCTTGCGCATGCCAGCCAGTGCCGCCCCAGAAGCAAGCTCGAGACGCTCGCCTTTGGCTGCCATGTGCGTCGCCGCGATGCTAGGAAAAGCATCGGGGGCCACAGGGATGGCAGGCGCAGCGGGGGTGTCGGGGGTGAACACGGCGGCAGCAGAGGCGGTGGGGGCGGCGGGGGTAACCGGCGCGTGTGCCCGTTTTGCAGCTGGAGGCGACTGAAAGCCGTCCGCCGCCTTTCGCTTGGCCGCGCTCCTCATTGGAGGCTCGTGGGCAGCGACGACAGCGGGGATTGTAGTGGCAGGTTCGACAGGTGCGGCCGGTGCGGCCGGTGCGGGAGTGGTGGCCGCGACGAGAGAGGTGGCAGTAGTGGCGGGAGCGGGGGTGGTGGGGGCAGCCAGCGCGTCTGTCCGCGTGCGCTTGGGGGTGACTCGAATATCTTCCTCCTCGCGCACCTTACGCTTGGCCTCGATCATCGTGGGAGTTTCGTGGGCAGCGAGGGTGGCAGGGGCGGGAGTGACGGCAGCGGTGGCGACAGAGATGGCATCGGTGGCAGCAACGGCAGCCGTGGCAGCGATGACGGCGGTTTGGGCAGGGGTAGCGACGGCAGCGACGGAAGCGGTTCCAGCAGAGGCAGCGGCAGCGGCGGGGGCGATAGGAGCAGCCGGCGCGCCTGTCCGCGTGCGTTTGCGGGCGTCTTGCTTGTCATCGTCACCATCATCTGGCCTGCGCTTGGCCGCAGCTCTTTTCAGAGGCATGCAGGCAGCAGCGGCAGCGGTGGCAGCGGCGGCAGCGGGTGTTGCAGGTGCAGCGGGGGCAGCGTTGGCAGTAGTGACAGCGTTGGCAGCGTTGGCAGCAGCGGCGGCGGCGGCAGCTGCTGCTGCAAGCCGGCGGGTCTGGCTGCGGGTTGCAACCACGCCGCCAGCGATGTTGGAATGGCGGCGAGGAGCGGCAAGAGCCCGTGTTGATAAAGGAGCGGGGTGGCGCGCGTGTCGGTGGGTGCGACACACGCGGATGGTGCCGCTGGATGGTTCCGCTCGGCTTATGTTATCAAGCCTGCTCCGGCGCGTGCTGGGCGTGCTGGGCGTGCTGTTGATGTGCATCTGGATCTGTATCTGTTTGCACTCGCCGCAAGCGCCATCCAGATGTGATGACGAAAGGGCCACCGAGACGGGCAGCCCAGATGAGAAGACGAGGGGTGGCGGCTGTGCGTGGCTCGTGTTGGTGCTCGTGTTGGTGCTCGTGTTGGTGCTCGTGTTGATGCTTCCGTCGTGCTTCCGTCGTTCTTTGCAATCAGGCTGGGATCTCAGGCGCAGGCAACGACGTGCAGCAGAAACGACGTGCAGCAGCCAGCGATGGCGTGCGCATGCCAAGGGAAGCAGGGCAGCAGCCAGCGGGGGCTCGAGGCCACTGCCCTGCTCGCCTTGAGCTCGCCCGGGTGCCGGCGGGCCGCGGTCTTGCTCGGTGCCCAGGTGAGCGAGTCGAGCCGGCTTGGCCTGTGTGGCCCAGTGCCGGTTTCGCAGACAACGGGGCGGCTGCTGGCGGATCGGCCCGTGAGACGCACAGAGGGCCGCTGGTCCGTCCGTCGCATGCTCGCATGCTTGCGTGTGTGCGCGGGTTGTGCGCGAGCTGTGAGCGGGTTGTGCGTGCACGGGCCGTCCCCATGCACCTGCACAGCAGGCTGGCCAGCGAGCGTCGTCATCGTTGTTGTCGTTGTTGTTGTCGTCGTCGTCGCGTCCATGCTCTTGTCCTGCGTGCGATACTGACTGGCTCGAGCATGTGCTGCTTGCCAGCGGTTCTGGATGACAGCCTGGCTTGTGTGGGCGGCTGTTCACACACTGGCTGTTCACACACTGGCTGTTCACACACTGGCTGTGTGCCACGACCTGCCACTGACGTCGATCCGCACGCTAACCACGCTCGGCCAACACTGACGCAGGTGCTGACGGTGCTGACGGTGCTGACCGAAGCGAGCCGCTGAACCCCAAGGCGCGACGTGACGCGACGCGGCTCGCTCGTGCTCGTGCTTGCCGCTGGTGCTTGCTGCTCAAGAGATCCAATAGCCAGGCCGCGTTTGCAGTCGTGATTGCCCCATGGAGCGCACCTGTCTGCCATCGCGGAGCGGGGCGGGTCTGGGTTGAGATCGGCTGCCATTGCGGATTGCATGGGGCCGCACTCGGTGCTGCCAAAGGGTACTTGCACGGCTGCGAGCCAACGGACCGACTGGCCGACTGGCCGACTGACTGACCGTCCGACCAGCCCGCCCGCAGTCGACAGGCCAGAATCGCGCGTTTCGCCGTGGATGTGACCCCAGGAGTGAGTTTGGTATGGCCGCAGGTGTCTGGGATGCGACAGGCTGACATGTTGGCAGGCTGACAGGTTGACCCGCCGAAAGAGGGCGGCAGAGGCAAGTCGCTGCATGTTCTGGAGGCAGGTGCTGTCAAGGGACGGTCAAGGCGGAGGTGTTGTTTGCGATCCCGATCAGGCAAGCAGACGGACGGCCGAGCGGCTGGATGGCTGGACTGCTGGATGGCTGGGCGGCTGGATGGCTGGGCATGGTCGCTGCCCATCAAGTTCCAGAGCGGCCGGGTGCACAAGGAGCGAGTGCCGCACTACAGACTTGCTTGCGTGGGCAGACGTTTTGGCAGCAGCGGCGGCAGCGGAGGCTGTTTGTTTGTGTCAGTGTGGCTGCAACCAAAGGACGCTGGCGGTATGCATGCACTCACTTGCCTGTGTGTGGTTTTGTGCTGCACAGACTGCCGCTGGGTCCCTCGCTCTCTCGCCCCCTCGCTCTCTCGCTCTGCCGGCACAGCTGCGGTGCACAGGCGCTGTGCACAGGTCCTGGTTGCATCGGAGCCTTGCGCCGCATTGCTGCTGCGGCTGGTTTCTGTCGCGCAAGCCAAGATCGCATCGAATGCCGGTGGATGTTTTGTGGATGTCAAGTGGATGTCAAGTGGATGCCAGGTGGATCGCATCGGCCTGGCCGCTTGCTGTTCTCCTGCATGCCCTCTGCCGACGATGGCCGGAGAGAGGGATGGTTGGAGCGGCAGATGAATGAACAAACGAACGGTCGAATGCCAAGCAGCAGCAGCAGGTACATTGCACATCGCTGGCACGGAGCAAGCTGCCCAATACCGCCAGAGATACAACGCATTGGGACGGAAGCCATGCACCGTGCAGACATGGCCGGGCTCTTACATGCAGCATGGCAATATCTCGCGGGTCGTTGCCTGCGTTGTTGATTGGCCGTGTGGAGAACTCCATGATGCCGCACTTGTCGACACCAACACGCCATCTGCCACTGGCCTGTCCAGACCGCGTTGGCTTGCACCGCGTCGACTTGCACGCAACACCCAACAAGTCACGTGACTGTCGTTTTCTCATGGCTGCTCGACGATCTCGTTTTCCGCTTGGCCGTTGACCGCCATGTTCACGTTGGTGCAGAGGGTTCTGGGCAGCGCAGCCGGCGTGCGTCAGCCGCATGCCGGAGCAGTTGGAGGAGCAGCAGCAGCCGCTGCAACCGTCACAGCAGCAGCGACCGTCGGCCGTCTGTTCTCCACCGGCACAGCACCATGCCTGTACCCACGCACGCCCCGCAAGAAGGCTCCAGACGTCGAGCCCAACTACCCGTCCGCCGACGACCTCGGCACTCTGCCTCGCAAAACCAAGACGTCCAACTGGTTCCCGCCTGCATGCAACATCGACCCAGCTCGCTCGGCCCATCTGCGCAACAAGAACGGCATTGCCAAGCGCTACCTCACCGACGTCGAGACATCCCGCCCGCTGCCCACGACGTTCGCTCCGGGCGAGACCGAGGCCGACTACCGCTCTCGTCCAGCCAGGCCCGATGCACCTCTTGCTGCCAACGAGTACCACGGCTACCCATACCGCTTCTTTGAGATCACGCTTAGACGAGGCCTGTTTGGTCTGCCGCAGACGACGCGCACGGTGGTGTCGGCCCTGGGTCTGTCCAAGCGTCACCAGGTTGTCTGGCGTCTGGTTGGACCCAGAAGTGCCGGCCAGCTGCTGAAAGTCAAGGAGCTTGTGACGGTCCGGCTCGTTAACAACATCCCAGTCAAGGCAACGCTGCCTGCTGGATACAGCAAGATCAGCAGCATGGTGGGCAAAACGTTCTGAGTGTCCAGACGAGATCTGCTCACGCTTTAGTCAGTGCAGCCCATCGCCAGCAAGAATGAATGCCGGGATTGTCCATTCGATGTGCATTCATTTGAGGGTTCAAGTCAGCCGCACAGCTCGTGCTCCAGTCGTCCTGGCCTTTTTGTGGTTCTTGGAGCGGCGATTGTGGCCCTTGCGAATGGTCTCGAGGAGCAGACTGTCGTGCCATTCGGGACACTGCCACATCAGGCCGTGGCCGCCGCCCTTGTAGATCTCGAGTCGAGCCTGAAGACGTTGGGCGAGATACTCGGAGCTGGATGGTTGCAGAATGATCTGCGGAATGCACTCCAGTCAGATGCAGGCCTGACAACAGATGATATGCGAAACAACAGACCTGGTCGTCATCGCCAGTCATGACAAGGATCGGATATCCGTATGCGCGGATCTCATCCAGACGGCGGTCGCAATAATGCAGACCAGCTGCAATGGGCTGCCTCACGAGCCCTTGAATGCTTTGCGGGCCGACGGCGAGCATGCGGTCGTACAGGAATGTTGCAATGGCCTCGTGGTTTGTGATCGGCGGGTCTTGTATGGACGACTGTTTCAGCCACCACGCTGGGAGCATCATGCTCGAGAAAAAGTACGGATAGGTCTTGAAGTTGGTCGGATCGTTTCCACTTCCAATGACAAACTTTGCGATAGAGAGCTATTCCGGGTGGAGCTGTCAGTGAAACAAGGCAAGCTATCCATTGGAGATGCCATTCATACAACTTACTGGCAGTCCGGGAAGCTTGCAGTAGGTGCTGACCAGCGATAGACTCTTGACGCGACTGCCAAGCATAAGCGCCAGTTCCTGTGATATCATGCCTCCAAGTGACATGCCGACAAGATTGACGTGGCGCCACTTGAGATGGTTGATGAGCCGCAATGCATCAGTAGCCATGATCTTGGTGCTGTTGCCCACGCAGCCAAGTCCATTGTCAGCGTGCAGCCAAACACAAGCACAGTGAACGCAATGCAGAACTGGCTCACGAATAATGCCCTGGCGGTGCAGATGAATGGCCGCTGCCTCTGTTGTCAAAGACGCACACCGAGAACTCTGGATAGCGGGAAAAGAAGTCGATCTGCCATGTCCATGTCAGTGCATCTTGACAACAGCATGCACCACTCAGCGGCGTTCACGATGAGCAAGTACCTGCTTATCCCAAAAGTGAGCGGTCGTTGAAACACCTGTGGCTTCCATGGAGCGCCGTTCAATGCAAGGATATCAGCACTCGGTTGGACATCCAAACGCCGAGGCGAATCAGCCACACACCGCCAACCAGGAGGATCTTCTGTGGGCCGCTGCCATGGACTTCGTAGTAGGTGTGCACCGGCTGTGCGCTCGCATCGGCGACGTTGACAAACGGCATCGTAGTGAATTCAAGGTGCGGTGAAACATGCGTCCGCATCTCGCGAGGATCGCTTCGAATCTGCATCCAATCAGTGCACATCTGCGGCGCAACATCTGTTCGGGCTGACGCCACATTGCGAAAGTGCGCAAGTGGCGCTGTTGGCCGTTATTGGGCGGCATATGACGGCTGGATCAGTGTCTGCAAGGTACTGCCGTTTGCTTGACCATCAGTGCGGAAGGGAGCAAAAGAAACGCACGGCAGTCAAGGCCGGCAGCAAAACGGCCAATCGGGCAAAAAGAATGCTCTTCAGCGGGGAATCGAACCCCGGTCTTCCGCGTGACAGGCGGAGATACTAGCCACTATACTACTGAAGACCCCTTCTTGTCTCAAATTTTGACATGTAATATATGTTTATTGTAATGTCAACAGTGTGAATCGATCAGGCTGCAAAACTCCAAGTGCTCGCATTGCACGTCCCATCGG
Organism: Entophlyctis helioformis; assembly: GCA_025526915.1. Lineage (NCBI taxonomy): Eukaryota > Fungi > Chytridiomycota > Chytridiomycetes > Chytridiales > Chytriomycetaceae > Entophlyctis > Entophlyctis helioformis. Next base: position 43,922 of record JAHLKH010000084.1, on the reverse strand, counting down.
TAATGGCACAGGTTCGTTGGAAACCATCCAAAACATCTCATGCGCTGTGCGCATAGCCACGATCCGCTCCTCTGTGCACTTGAGTGCAAAGTGCGCAGTCTCCACCGTGCTTCCCAGATCCTCGCCGCACATGATGCAGCATGAACCGTCGCCAAACGGGGTGAGTCGAGCAACCTGGCGTTGATGGCGCGGCGAGCCGTGTAGATGCCGCCCACACCAGCAAGCATCAAGAACCGTGCACCTTCAGAGCGTCGCGAGTCAAAGACCGGATCGCGACTGATATTGGCTGTCTTGTGGCATCTGGAACGCAGTGTGGATGGCAGCCGTGTCGCACCTGCTGACAGACTTGAGCCCATCCTGCACAGGACACTTGCTGCCGAGCGAGTCGTCGCTCGTCGGTGCACGGGCATGCGATCAAGCACGCCATGAGGCGGTGGAAACCAACTCTTTCCCCGCATCCCGCAAACATGAGTTCGTTTGGAAGGTGAGGCTGGCGCGGGCCGCAGCGAGCAGTGAACGGCAGATGCTAACGCTGCAGCGCTCGTGGGACCCATGGCCTCTCCCGCCGCAGCCACTACAAGGTCACGACGTTTGGCGAGTCGCACTGCAAGGCGGTCGGCGTGATTGTCGACGGCTGCCCTCCTGGCCTGCCGCTGACCGAGGGCGATGTGCAGCCGCAGTTGAGCCGCAGACGGCCGGGCCAGAGCAGTCTGACAACGCCTGTACGTTCCACATGCTGTCTGGTCTTGGCCGCCGCAGCTCGATGCACCTCTGCCGTTCAAGTGGCTGACCATGAACCGCCTGCACATGCCAACGCCGCACGACACACGACGCACGACGGCGGACGGCGTACTGCCGACCAACAGCGAGACGAAAAGGACCGAGTGTCGATTCTGTCAGGCACCGAGATGGGCTTCACGCTCGGCACGCCGATTGCCATGATGGTGCCCAACGAGGACCAGCGGCCGCGCGACTATGGCGAGATGGATGTGTTCCCCCGCCCGTCGCATGCCGACTGGACGTATCTGCAAAAGTACGGCGTCAAGGCCTCGTCTGGCGGCGGCCGTTCGAGTGCCCGCGAGACCATTGGTGCGTGCAGGACGAGGCTGCCCTGCCGTGTGCCCTGTCGAGCATTGTGCCGCTGGCAGGCCGCTTGAATGCTCTTCCAGATCGAATCTCATCCGCCGCATGGCTGACAACACATGTGCACGGGGCAGGTCGTGTGGCTGCCGCCGCTGTCGCCGAAAAGTACCTAAAGACGGTTCATGGCATCGAGGTGGTTGGCTTTGTGTCGTCGATCGGCCCTGTGTCGATCGAGCCCATTGAGCCGTTCACGACGGTTGATGCCAAGGACGCCTGGATGAGCAAGTGGACGGACTGGTGGAAGCTCTTGAAGACAGTGTCTCGCGCAGACGTGGATGCCAACGAAGTGCGCTGCCCGACGGCCGACGGTGCCAACAAGATGCGCAACGTAAGCAGCCCATTCTGGTACGGATCCTGATGCCGACATCCTGGTCTGACTCGGCAGTCCAACAGGTGATTGTCAAGTCGAGAGATGCACACGACTCGATCGGCGGGTCTGTTGTCTGTGTCATCCGCAACGTGCCTGCCGGTCTGGGCGAGCCTTGCTTCGACAAGCTCGAGGCACAGCTGGCACATGCAATGCTGTCGATTCCTGCGACCAAGGGCTTTGAGATTGGCAGTGGATTCGCAGGCACCAACATTCCGGGCCACCTGCACAACGACGCCTTCGTCTCCAAGGCGGATGGCAGTCTGGGCACAACCACCAACTTTTCTGGCGGCATCCAGGGCGGCATTTCCAACGGCGAAGACATCTACTTCAAGGTTGGATTCAAGCCCGCCGCCACTATTGGCATGGCACAGGAGACTGCCACGTACGATGGCGTCGCTGGCACACTCGAGGCCAAGGGACGCCACGATCCATGCGTGCTTCCGCGCGCCGTGCCGATTGTTGAGGCTATGGCTGTCCTTGTCGTCATGGAGTAAGTTTTTCGGATGGTGGCAATGCCAGGCGTCCCTGATCTCACACACGATATGCCATGCCATGCCATGCTTGCTCGCTCGCTCCCAGCATGCTCCTGGCGCAACTGTCCAGAAAGGCCGCTGCTGCTGCTCTGCCCATGGACGCCGTTCCGGCCGTTTTGCGCGGCGAGCTTGCCAAGACGCTCGGCAAGCGTGCAGCAATGGATGCAGACGAGCAGCAGAATGGCAAGGCAAAGAAATCCAAGTAGTAGTCACCTTTACGACTGCGTTTAGGCAACGTGTTGTTGGCTCACTTTGATGTTGACGCCAAAGTAAAGAAGATGGTCGTGATGCGAAGGATTTTATACTCTGTCTTGCTGCTGCACTCGGCTCTTCCATGCGATCGAGTCCAATCAAGCGACGCCAGATCCACAGCCAATCCAATGCCCAATCCGAGCACTGAGCATCAAGCAGGAATCTCGCTCTTGGCGCCACTTCCAAAAATGCCGCCATCGGCCCGCCCCTCCTCCTCTGCAATGAACTGCATCACGTCGTCCACAAACGTGCCGGCACCCTCTGTGGCCATCTTCTCCTTGTACGCCACAGCCAGCCGAATGGCTTCGCGGAAGATGGTCACAACATTGGATCCATCCGACGCCGACACGAAATAGAAGGGCATGTCCTGGTCGGGTCCCGACTCCACGCCGCCACGCTCGGCGCGTCGCTTCTCGATGAATGCAAACGACTTGGTGGCACGAGACGGGTCCATGTCGATCTTGTTTGCCACCACAATCACGGGCATCTGTACACGCAACACGTGTCAACTCAAGTATGCAGACACGAGATGTGTGTGTGTACGCAAGTTGGAGCGGCGCCGCCTTGTTTACCTTGATGCCACGATGCCTAACCAGCTCGTCGTACCACTGATCGAGGTTCTTGTACGTGACTTTGCGCGTGACATCAAACACGAGGATACACGCATGCGCTCCCATGTAGTACGATGAATGCATGCTCTGGAAGCGTTCCTGGCCAGCTGTGTCCCAAAAGTCGATCTCGAGCATGGGCGGCTGCGACTGCGCCGCGGTTGCAGGCGTTTTGACCGGATGAGGCGTCTTGTACCGGAAGATGGTGAGTGCGTACGTGGAGAGCTGGTGTGGCACGTAGTCGTCAAGCAGGAAGCGTTCCATGAGCTTCGACTTGCCGACGGCACTGTCGCCAAGCAGGATAATCTGCCATGTTGCCACAAGCATGTTGCCATGAGTACTGCCGATAGGCTTGTCTGCTTGCGTTGTTCTTGCTGCACCAAAGGGCAAGCAGCGTCGCCGGCATCTGCCTATACCTTGATGTCTGAAGGTTTGTCCACCTTTTGCAGCGGCTTTGGAAACACTGGCGCAGCTGGCGTTGGCTTGCTGCTATTGTCTGTCGTGCCTGCGAGTTCGCCCATGATGATATGCTTGTGCTCTGATGGACTGCGGATGCGAATGTGTTGTTTTGTTGTTGGGCAAGCCAGTTGCCCTCTTGAATCGTTGGCGCGTCTGATCTTGGGTCACGACCCACATTGGATTGTCTGATCTGTTGCACACTGCGCACCAATCGTTGTCATAAAAAGCAATTCCTTCCGACTTTCCTTGCTTCCTTGCTTCATTCATTCATCGTCATAATCCATTGGCCCGGCCTTGGCAGCTTGCTTCAATGCCCTCTTGAGACTTTTGGCCGTTTCAAACTGCCGCACTTTGGCTCGAAGTTCGTCCTGTTTCTGCATGAGTTCCAACTCGAGTTCCTCGATCTTTGCAGTCCCGTGGACCATTGCAATCTTCTTGCGGTCATACGTGATCTTCTTCCTGAGCTTCTTGATCGCTGCTCGTGCTTTGATCCTTTCCATCTTTGGGGTTACCCTTCGAGGGCCGTCTTCGTCAGTTGGTCTCTTAACCTGCGAGTCCCACGCAATGCACATTCAACAAGGTCAGCTGCTGCACGGCACAGAATGGGCTGGACTGCAGCAGCATACCATCATCATGAAGGCGTCAATGCGGCCTTCGGGCACGACCTTGCCCTTTGCGACGGGAATGCCGCCGTTTCGAGCAGCATCGAGGGCAGCCAAACCGCCAGCCTGGTCCATATCCACAAAGGCAAGACCCAGCGACCGGCCAGTTTCGTCCTGCATCAGCCGCACTGCCCGCACCACGCCGAACGTCTCAAAGAGACGGCAGATGGCGTCGGGATGGAGTTCGTAGGGGACCCGTGCCATGAGACTGGTGATGGTTCTGTCCACGTTGCGGCGCGGCACTTCGAACGTTGACTTGAAGCGTCGTGGACAGCGCTGCATCGACGACGACTGTGCCATATGTGAGACCTTTGTACATTGCCGGAGTGCCGGGCTGTGCTGCTGCTGCTGCTGCTGCTGCTGCTGTATCCATGACGGTGCGAGTGTGCTCAGACACCGCACAAACGGCTGGGCATGCGCTGCATGTGCTGCATTCGCCCGCCTGACCATCGGCAACATTTTGAGATTAATGGGAAACAACTTCGCCTCGAAACCATCAACATGACCAGCACGAACCGCCAGAAGCTTGCGTTTGCCATCTGCGACTTCCTGCAGTCGTCCATCAAGAGCGGCGTCATCAAGGCCGACGATGCCGAGGGCATCGAGGGTACGTGCCCGCCTCGCTTTCCTCCTCCCTGCCGCCGCCCTCTGTTGCGCGCTCTGCCCCCGGCGTCCTGGGCTGCGCACAGTCCTGCTGACACGCACCGTGATTCCTTCCTGGCCGTTCCGTCTGTGCATCCGCCTGCAACCGTGCAACCGCTCGGCTCTGGCTTTGACGCTGTCCCACCCGTGTGCATCGGCCCAAAGTCGCCATCCAGTGCATCGGCGAGGCCTTTGGCGTCGACCACTCGGACGCCGCCCAGCAGTCGCTCCACTCCATCAAGCCGGCCTCGCTGCAGACCATCTTCGATGTGTTCGTTGCCACCCAGAAGAAGATTGGCGAGTCCAAGGTACACATCCATGGGCCGTGCGGTATCTGTCCAAGGGTGCTGCTTGTCCTGCCGTGCGCACGCTTGATGCTGACGTGAACTTGACCGCACGGTGGCGTGCACAACAGGCTGCTCCTGCGGCTGCTGCTGCTGCTGCTGCTGCTGCCGCTGCCGCCGCTGCTCCTGCCGGCCCAACGGTGCGTGAAACAATCCTTTGCGCCGCTCGCTGGCCGTGTGGCTGACGACATGGATCACGCTGCAGGAGGCCGAGAAGAAGGCCAAGGCCGAGGGCCTCAAGGCGCTTGGCAACAAGCTCATGGCCGAGAAGAAGTTCGCAGACGCCATCGGCAAGTACACCGAGGCCATTGCACTCGACGACAACAACGCCGTCTACTTTGCCAACCGGTGCGTGCCAGCTTGCCGTGCACTCTGCCTCTTGGCTGGCCGACTGGACTGCTGACGATCCACTCGCGACAATCATGCGGTGGCTACCCAGTGCTGCCGCGTACAGCCAGGACGGCAAGCACGAGCTTGCGATTGCCGATGCCAGCATGGCCATCGAGATCGATCCCGGCTACAGCAAGGGCTTCTCGCGTCTTGGGTGCGTCCATGCTGCCAATCTCATTGAGGATTCGTGATGTCAGAACGCAGTGAGCTGCCAGGAATGCTGATCCGTGGTGGCATGCATGCAGACACGCCCACTTCTGCCTCGGCGAGTACCAGGAGTCGGCCGATGCCTACGAGCGCGGCCTCAAGCTCGAGCCTGGAAACGCCTCCATGACGCAGGCGCTCAATGCTGCCAAGTCCAAGATTGGTGCCGCTGCTGTCCGCAGCGCGCCTGGCCCATCTGCTGGCGGCATGCCCGGCATGCCCGGCATGGGCGGCATGGACTTTGCCTCGATGATGAGCAACCCCGACATCATGAACATGGGTAAGCCACACTTGTGCATGGGCCGTGAGTGTTTGCTGGCCTGCTGACAGATCGCTTCCCGACTGTGGCAGCCGCGTCCATGATGAGCAACCCCAACATTGCGGCCATGATGAACAACCCCGGCATTGCCTCGATGATGAACAACCCCAACATGGCCGAGATGATGAACAACCCGCAGATTGCCCAGATGTACGTGTCGCTTCTCCTCTGGCGCGGATCTTCATTTACGTGCGTGGCTGACATCTTTTGACTTGGATCCCGTCCAACAGGGCTCAGTCTCTCATGCAGGATCCCGAGGCCATGAACAAGCTTCTCAGCAACCCCGCCCTCGCCAAGATGGCTGGCGAAATGGGCAAGAAGTGAGCAGCACAGACCAGATGCCGCCCATCGTTGTGATCTTGTTTCCCCAACCACGCATCATCCTGTCAAACACAGCGCATGTACTTGCCATTTCCAATTCTGCACTGTCCATTCATTGCTCTCGTTTGACTGTGTGGGCTGCTTCGATGGATCATCAGTCAACCAGCCAGTCAGTCAGACTTGGGACGAGTGTCCAAATGCCCACGCCATGAGCATGACCATGGCTCGCAAAAGACTTTGCTTGGGTAGCCGTCGAGGGTCCAGCCAGCGTCCACAAGCGCGAGTGTGGAATCGCGCCATGTCTCGATCCGTCTGCTTGCCAGTCTCTTGAACCATTGCGTCAGTCATCTCCACGCGTGTCCCTGCTCGTCCAACCTTGGCTTCCAGCCTGTTGCGCAGACACAATGCGTGATACAGTGGCACCAGAATCGACCGTGTGTGTGTACGATCCAGCGATGCATGCAACGCGACGGCCATTGTCCCATCGTCAAGTCTATTGATGACATATGGGCGACCCTTGAACAGCCGCAAAACCGTCTCTACATCGCCAGCCGTCGTGTCTGCGAGTTGCAATGCGTTGGACGACTTGGCAACGACGAGACTCAGTGGCACGCCCAGACGCACGCGCGGACGCCAGAAAATAGACTCGCTTGCGCTGACTTGCAAAGGTGTGAGCATGTAGTCGCCGTTGGAGCCGAGGAATGTTGTCATGACGCGGTATGCCCGCTGCTCGTTGAGTGCAGGGATCGTGACCGAGCACACCGCACTGCTCGAGCCGTGCGGTTTAGTCATGGATTCATCATTGACGATTGCATACAAAGCGGCTGCCAAACGACTTGCCAGTAGTTGAAGAATAGATGCAGCGATGTGAGGGTGATCTGCGAACCAGGAGGTCAGCCATGGTCAGCCGTGATCTGATACGCCAGAAACACAGACGACTCACAAAGACGAGCCAGGTGAGCGCCGGGCTGGCGTCGGACAGCGACCGCAACACGGCCGACCCAACAATCATTCCAATGAGCGACACGAGCGTTTCCTGGCTGCCGTCCTTGGCATGCAAGTCGGCCGCATTGTCGTTGATGGCAAAGTGGTGAGACAGTGCGGCCTTGGTCGATCCGCCGGCAACGCCACACAGAGACCGCAGAAGCGTGGCAAGGCAGACAATGGCCCACGACACGGATCGCGGTGTCAGGGGTGCCAGCATCTCCATCAGCATGCCCGCATCATTGAGGATGTCTGCCGCAAATCTGTACAGCGGCAAGCCACGAGAGCGAGATCAGCTCAACTGGGATGGCTGGAACGACAGGGAGATGCTGTCGGACAATGCGCGAGCACCTCCATGTCTTGACCTCGGAATCCAGCTGGCCAGTCAGTTGCCACGCAAACAGAATACGGCCAACCATGCCGGTCCCGTCCTGCAAGATCCAAGTGAGCGTGGCGGCGGTTGCGGTTGCGGTCGCATCTCTGTCGCATCCATCCATCCATCCATCCATTCATCCTTTCTGAGTTAGGATCGCTACTCTCGCTTGTCAAAGGCACAAGGCTGACCATGGCCAAGCAGCGACCAACTTGCCCAACGCCTGCCCGCTGGAACGCGGCCTGGGTCGCGAGCAGACCCGTGATGGACGACGCGAACGCTTGCATCGTGTCGAACGCCTGGTACCGGACATAGTCTGCCACACAGCTAGCTGGTCAGTCTGCCTGCCGCACGGTTGCCTTTATGCACAACGGCAGATGGCCCAGACACAGTGCATGGCACACCTGGTGCAACGCTGCTTGGAAAGCCGTCGGGCAGAAACATGCTCTTGAACAGCCCAAACGACAAGCTGCTGCGCATCTTGACCTGCCACGAGCCGCCCGTGGCTGGGTTGGTGCTGCCTCCTGCAGCCTTGCCGTTCAGCCGGAAAGTACGTGAATGCGTCGAGCACGACTCTGTCACCAGCAGGTCCGGCTGGTCATTGCCTGCCGGTGGCTGAGCAGCATCGTTGCTGTCGACGGTGCCTCTCGCGCCAGCTGACTTGCGCTGCTTCCTTGAAGAGCAGCAACAGCGTCAGCAACAGCACGAGCGTCAGTGCGCTCGCTCCATGCTGCTCGTAGCCTGCCATGGTGTTCTCACATTGTCTGTTGGAGTTGAACGGAAACGTTCAAGGGCATCGTCAACAAGAGAGAGATCACGCTCTTCATTCAAAGGTCAGCTCCTTGATCCGATCGGGAGCGTACGTGTCCTTGTGCTCGTCGTAGATGCGCTGCAGTCCGTCCAAGTACTTTTGGTGGTACTCACGGACCTGTTCGTCAGTGGGGTCGTCAATCTTGGGGCAGTCAATCGGCGTTCCAACTGATGCCATCCACAACGCAAGTTGAGTAAGCTTGCCCCCATCAGCAGCATCAACAGTAACACTGGGCTTACTGATGGTCACGATCGGGCGGCGGAACGGCATCAGACCAAACGAGTACTGAAAGACGCCGCGTCCATAAACCAGCGGTGGAGAGATCCGCACGACACGCTTGACTGCATTCTGGACCTTGCGCAGAAGCGATCCTTTTGGGTTGGGCACTTGGCCCCAGATATCGTTCTCGCCAAACGAAAAGACGGGCACCAGCGACGCGCCGTGGCGGAGAGCAACCTTGACAAAGCCGAAGCGCTTCTTGATGACCAAGTCGTACGTTTTTGGAAACGCATTAAGCGCCTCTGCAGCGCCACCAACAACAATCAAGATGCCGTTTCCTGGGCCCTTTGAGAGGATGTTGTCGCACGAGCGACGGCTGACGGAAACCATGCCGAGCGCTGTAAGGACGCAAAGCGGTCAGCTAGTGATCCCCACTGCTGCGTTGGAACGCAAGTGGCAAGACTTGCCCAGAATCAGCTCGCGGAAGAAGGGGCATGTGAAGTTCATGGCAAAGGTCATGACGCGCAGGTTGATGCCCTTGAGGACTTTGCTGATGTCGTTTGCCTCTGTAGCAAAGTTGATCACGGCACCCAGACCCAGGATGCCTGTATTCACAGACAGGAGTGAGTGCACGACCGCGATTGGTTGTGTGGCTGGCTGGCTGCGTGGCCAGCAAATGCTCAACCCATGGTGCAGAACGCACCGTGGGGATGGTACCCAAAGACGTAGCTCTTGTTGGGGTCGAGGTCCGTGGTCTTGATAAGGCTGACGGGAAAGTAGTCGCAGAACCACCTCCACATCGGCAGCCTGCGGAACCAGTCCACCTTGCGGCCGCCGTTCTCGGCAGCGTGATCGAACAGCATGTAGACGGCGACGTAGCCGAGGATGAGCGGTCTCGTCCACGGGAACCAGAGCATAAGCATCCACGTAGCATTGGCGAGGGTTGGCAGGAGCACCCAGAACAGCACGGCTGCCGTCTGCAGTCTGCGGTGCAGGGGCACGTTCAGCGGTGCAAACTCGATAAGGGCCATTGTTCGCGGCGAACCTGCCACAGCCGAGCGCTCTGAGAATGCACCAAGGGCACGTGACTGCTCTAGGATCTGGGCCATCTCCGATCCATCATTGAAGGGCCGCAGCGCTGCCAAACATCGCATCCCACAGATCCATCTTGCCAATCCAACGGTCGCTCAGACAGCTCGCAGGCAACTCGCAGGCCACTCACAGATAGACGCACTGTCAGCATGACAACACAGCCGACACTGCCCAGACAGAGCAAGACAGGGAGCGCCAACGCCGCCACGGCCGCCACGGCCAACACGGGCAGTGGCCGTGGCCTCGACGTGCCCGTGCATGCGTCCGAGCCTGCCAAGGCGGCCCGGCCGGCCAAAGCAGCCGTTGGCGCCCAGTCTGCCAGGTCTCTGCCGCAGACGATGCAGCCAGCGAGCCCCGCCGCGTGTGCGCAGAGCGAGTCGGTTGCATCGTGTGTTGCTGCGCACAGAGCCAGCGCATCGTTTGATGGCGAGAACGACTCGAGCGGCGCTGCTCTGTGGCCTCGTCCGCCGCCTGCCCTGCCGCTGCGGGAGCATAACAAGGCGCTCGTGCACACCGACGCCAGCAGTGCTGCCGGCAGCAACCACCACCACAACTGCGGCCCCAGCGCTCGTGCGCCTGCTTGTCTCGTTGCGCAGAGCCAGCAGCCAGGCCAGCAGCCGGGCCAGTCGGACGTCTGCAGCCCAGATCTGCGCTGCGCGTGTCCGAACTCGACAGAGACGCGCTCAGCCACCGCGACGGTTCCCAGCACACGAAGAAGCACAAGCAGCAGCAGCAGCAGCAGCAGCAGCAGCAGCACCACGAGCAGCAGAGCGGCCACGTTCAAGCCTGCGACCGTCGCCCCCGCCGCCGCCTCTCCGTCTGCCCCTGCCCCTGCCCCTTCCCCTGCTGCCCGGCCTCCTGCTGAGCAGACGGCCCCCCGCAGCACGCGCATCCCGGCCATGCCGCAGCAGCACAGCGGCCTCCTGCTCTCAGACGACAACCACCGCATGCCCAGCAGCGCATTCACGCCCGTGGCTTCGTGCTCGGTGCTCGGCAGAGCCGCCCTCGTGCCGCACGGCGGCCCGTCCAAGCGTCTGCAGCTCAAGCCGCCGCTGCAGCAGACGTCGCCCCCGCCCGAGCCAGCAGCCACGCAGCCGCTGCTGCTGAACCAGCCGCCCGCCCGCGACCCTGACGGCCCCGACAGCCCCGACGGCCACCTTGCTGCCTATCGCGAGACCGGCGCGAGCCACCGTGGCTGCTCTGCCCCCCTTGCTCCCGAGCGTCTGGCTCCCACGCCCGCCCAGACGCCTGCTCCCGACGCGAGCGCGATCCCTGCCGACGCCTGCTCGTCGCAGCACCCTGCGTGCCCTCCAGCAGACACGGACCCAGACACGGCCATGCGATCCTCCTGCCAGGGTTCGTTGTCTGCATACGCATGCCTTGTCCTGTGCACTGCTGCCCTGCGCTGCTGCTCTGACGGCTTGCACTGCCGCTGGCCATCTCCCATGCCTGTGGCTGGCCCTTGGCTGACTCTCCAATGCCTTGTCCCTGCTGCACCACATCTTGCACCACATCCTGCACCACATCCTGCACCACATCTTGCACCTCGTCTTGCACCACATCCTGCACCACATCTTGCATCTCGTCTTGCACCGCATCCTTCATCCCTTCGGGCGTTGCCGAACCCGTGGCTCCAGAAGAGACGGTGGCGAGATCTGTCGCAGAGTTCCAAACCACGGCCGACGCAACGGTGGCGGCCGCCGGTCTGACTGCGACTGCGACTGCAACGGCGACGACGACTCTGGCGGCCAACATGGCTACGGCAACGGCTCGTTCCACCCCACTTCTCTCTCTTGGCCTTATCAGCCTGTCCGAGCCCAACACCGCCGCCCAGCACAGCAGCAGGCCCGTTGCCACTCCCTTCTCGCCGAAACAGCGTCGAGCTCGCAGGCTGTCCGGATACTCCAACGCCTGCAGCCAAGCGGAGTTTTCCGTCCAGACAACCTTGCCGACTGCCACCATGGCCGCAGGGTAAGCTGGCCGCCACACTGCTGCCCTGTGCTGCCGTGCTCCTGTGTTCCTGTGCTCCGTCTCGTCTTCTCCAGTCGCCACTCTGCCTATCTTGTGCCGTTGCTGTGCCACCAGACTCGTGTCTAACTCGCTCTCTTGAACGACACTCGCCCAGCAGCGGCTTGGATGACAACAATGGTGTGCTCAAGCGGCCTTTGGCAATCTCTGCGACAGCGCATGTACGCACACTTGTTGCATCTCTCTACTGCTTTCAATGCCCTCCTTGCTGCTGACACCAGACCCGTTCGCATGCCATGCCCTGAATCGAACAACTGTGTCCTCAAGGCTCTCGGCCACTATCCAACACCCGACACGACCAAGACAGCCATCGAAGAGACAAAGAAGCGGCCCCGGAGTCGTAAGTGCATCGTTCCCCTTGCGTGCATTTGCAGATGCAAACGACATGTGCTTAACCTGTACCATGATGGCTTTTATGCGACAAACGTATATTCCACTCATCCGTCAGCCGATGACATGGACTGTGAGCCTGATCATCCCAGATCCAAGCCTTTTGCTCAAACCGACGACGACGCCTACCTTGGCAAGCTGGCAGAAACATGCATCGACTATCCTTTGAGCAAGGCTGCAGATCAGATGACTCGAGGCGACAGTCGCATTGCAGGAACACCTTCCTTGAACCTGGAGGCTGAGGAGGAAAATCTAGAGCTCCCGTCTGGGCTTTTGGTCGATCATGGCTCAGCAACAACCTTCAAGACGGATACACGCTGCCGCGTCAGCACGCCAACAAGCCAGCACACGCCAGTTTTTTCCGTTATGGAAAAGGTCACAGCCGAATTGGCCCACACAGGCAAGATGGCAGAGAAGCTCAAGGCTTGGTCGCAGGTATGCACGCTTGACAAGCATGCTGTCCATGCACGCGTTCTTTTGTATCCATGTATCCTGTTCTGATCATCATGCTGTCGATTTGCGGCTCAATCCAACTACCATAGGGCGATCCCCGCTTCCTTGTACAGCAGTTCCTTGCCACATGGGAGCTGGATATCAGCCGCGAGCATAACTTTTCAGAGTATCGAGACCGGGAGGTGTATTGCGGCGAGATCAATGCAGATGTCCGCCAAGCTGTCACAAACTGGATGTGCGAAGTGTCGGACGAGCACAGGCTTCAGCGCAAGACGTTCCACATGGGAGTCAACTACTTGGATGCGTACATGGCGTATCTATCTCACGAAGTGACGCTGGCGACATTTCAGCTGTTGGCAATATCGTGCTTGTTTGTCGCTGCAAAGATTGAGGTAGGAACTTGGTGCCCATCATCCTTGGCCGTCTGCTTGTCCATATTCGTTCAGTTCAGTGCTGATGTATTGCTGCTATGCACAGGAAACAATTAGTGCGCCTAGTCTGTCAAACTTGGTTGAGTTTGCCCTCCAAGACGACGAAAACAAGACCGCTGAAGACCGACCAAAGAAGCTGGCAGATATCTCCAAGCAGTACATTGAGATCGAAGTCAAGCTCATGACTGTAAGCCATCCCCTGCTTTGTTCTGCTGCCGTTTGATCACTTGAGTGCTACTCTGTATCGTCAGTCGCTGACATTTCATGGCACATCTATCAGATTTTTGATTGGGATGTGCTCATTCCTTCAACGATTGATACTCTGTGGGGATGCTTCGAGCGGCACAGGATGCTCACTGCCTGCAGGCTTGGCGTTGAGTTTGTCGACTTTGACATGAACGGGCGCCAGCATGTCGACGCGGAGCTCTTTTCACAGGCGGCGTCGCTCCTTGATCACGCGGTCTGCGACGTCGAGTCGCTCAAGTTTTCGAACAGCCAGCTGGCCTCTTGCGCATTCTACCGCGCGGTCATGTCCCGTGAATCTTTGTTTGGTATGTCCCACCCTCACCGACCTTGCCTGCTCGTGTTCATGCAGGCTCTTCTTTGACTGTTGCTGTGGCTGACCTTGATGTGCACGCGTTTAACAGACTATCCGAGCATCTCGGTCGACGTTGAGCTGGTTACTGGATTCACCTTGGTCGAGTTGGAAGAGTGTCTCAAGTTCATGGACGGATTCAGCATCTCCCACATCACCGAGCTCGTCGAAGCACGTCTGGCTGCGATGGCCGACCAGCAGCGCGTCCTTGGGCTTGACCCTACCAACATTCTGTACAGCCAAGTCAATCCATTTGAGGTCGACGCAGAAGACTTGCAGGGTGACGAACAAGACGACTTTGGCAAAGGATAAGCAAGACAAGGCTGCCCACGCTTCACATCTCACGATCCACATACTTTTCTCGCATTCATTGATGCGGCTCCCCTCGGCTTTCGTTTTCTTCATTCTCTCTCCATATTCTGCACGTCTACATCGCCCTCTCCTCTCCTGACCCATCTCTTTTTTCCCAGCACCATTCTCTTCGCATTCCGCCCATCTTTGGCTCACTTACCCCCTCCCCTCCTTTCCCATCGCCGATTCTCTTGTGAGATGCACTCTTGGCTACGCCGAATATATCTACCCAGTGCGTGTTTGAGAAGCGAGACAGATGTGTCAAAGGGACCGCAACTTGGCTGCCAATCAAAGCGCAACAACCAATGCAATGTTGCGCGTTCCACGCCGATGCCTCCGTTTCCCCACACGCTTCTTCTCTCGCGACACGCCGAGCCACTTGCGCTGATGCCTGTCTTCTTCCGCGTGCTAGCCAGGTTCGCTGAGTACCCAAAGACCTCGGGCGTCTTGACCGCAGAACTTTGGCACTCGCTCAATGGCCAAGGGCGTGTTTCGTCATGTCTCTCGGCCGTCAGGGCACAGGATTATCGGCGTCAAGTGGGTGTTCTCAGTCAAGCCAGGCAATGACGGCTGGCTGGCGACCTTCAAGGCGCGCCTTGGTTTTGCCCGCAGTTTCATGCAGGCCAGGATTGTTGAGACGCACGCGTCTGTCGTTTCCATGCCCGACATGCATAGGATGCTCTCCATTGCAGCGACTCGTGGCTGGGAGGTCCACCAGATGGATGTCAAGACGGCGTTCCTGAGTGCTCCCATGCAGGATAAAGCTTGTGTGGTGATCCCGCCTGGTCTGCCACAGCAGGATGGCCGCGTCTGGCGTCGGTTGCGCGCTCTCTACGGCCTGAGCCAGTCTCCCTTGCATTGGTACTGTTGTCAGTGGACGCTCTTCTCAGCCTGGGCTTCAGGAAGTCGTGCAGCGAGCGGTGCATCGTCTTCTTCTCGCATGGTCTACAGACGGCCAGCACGTGGACGTGGTTGCCTTCGTGGACGGCCGCCTGATCATGGTGCCTCGGCTCTCGGACGTCCAGCAAGTCCAGGCGGAGCTGGCTGGTCGGGTTTAAGATGCCGGATCTGAGATACCGGATATCAGCGAGCTGAGCTATTATTGGATGGGCGTCACAATCACTCGGAGCCGGCACGCAAACAAGCTGTGTGTGAGCCAGCGGTCATACCAGGAAGAGATGATTGAACGGTTTTGGCATGACTGGCTCGTCCCCTGTTTGTCTGCCGTACGAATCGTCGCTGGTCGTTGACAAGCGTCTGGAGCCGAAGCCTCACGGGACGGTCTTGCAGTACGCTGCCGCAGTGGGAGTGCTTTTGTAAGCGACGACGCATACTCGCCCGGATCTCTGCGTGGCGGGGGAACAACTGCTGTCGATACATGCACGATTTCCCGCTCTCGGCATGTGCAGGCGGTGCATCGCCATGACATCTGCAAATCAATGTCTGACGGCCATGAGACGATCCGCACAAGGCCGCATGCAGCATTGGCAGACGCGGTGCAAGCCAACGCGGTATGGACAGGCCAGTGGCAGATGGCGTGTTGGTGTCGACAAGTGCGGCATCATGGAGTTCTCCACACCGCCAATCAACAACGCAGACAACGATCCGCGAGATATTGCCATGCTGCATGTAAGAGCCTGGCCATGTCTGCACGGTGCATGGCTTCCGTCCCAATGCGTTGTATCTCTGGAGGTATTGGGCAGCTTGCTCCGTGCCAGCGATGGGCAATGTACCTGCTGCTGCTGCTTGGCATTCGACCGTTCGTTTGTTCATTCATCTGCCGCTCCAACCATCCCTCTCTCTGGCCATCGTGCGCAGAGGGCATGCAGGAGAACAGCAAGCGGCCAGCCAGATGCGATCCACCTGGCATCCACTTGACATCCACAAACATCCACCGGCATTCGATGCGATCTTGGCTTGCGCGACAGAAACCAGCCGCAGCAGCAATGCGGCGCAAGGCTCCGATGCAACCAGGACCTGTGCACAGCGCCTGTGCACCGCAGCTGTGCCGGCAGAGCGAGAGAGCGAGGGGGCGAGGGACCCAGCGGCAGTCTGTGCAGCACAAAACCACACACAGGCAAGTGAGTGCATGCATACCGCCAGCGTCCTTTGGTTACAGCCACACTGACACAAACAAACAGCCTCCGCTGCCGCCGCTGCTGCCAAAACGTCTGCCCACGCAAGCAAGTCTGTTGTGCGGCACTCGCTCCTTGTGCACCCGGCCGCTCTGGAACTTGAGGGGCAGCGACCATGCCCAGCCATCCAGCCATCCAGCCATCCAGCCGCCCAGCCATCCAGCCATCCAGCCGCTCGGCCGTCCGTCTGCTTGCCTGATCGGGATCGCAAACAACACCTCCGCCTTGACCGTCCCTTGACAGCACATGCCTCCAGAGCATGCAGCGACTTGCCTCTGCAACCCTCTTTCGGCCGGTCAACCTGTCAGCCTGCCAACCTGCCAGCCTGTCAGCCTGTCGCATCCCAGACACCTGCGACCATACCAAACTCACTCCTGGGGTCACATCCACGGCGAAACGCGCGATTCTGGCCTGTCGACTGCGGGCGGGCTGGTCGGACGGTCAGTCAGTCGGCCAGTCGGCCAGTCGGTCCGTTGGCTCGCAGCCGTGCAAGTACCCTTTGGCAGCACCGAGTGCGGCCCCATGCAATCCGCAATGGCAGCCGATCTCAACCCAGACCCGCCCCGCCCCGCGATGACAGACAGGTGCGCTCCATGGGGCAATCACGACTGCAAACGCGGCCCAGCCATTGGATCTCTTGAGCAGCAAGCACCAGCAGCAAGCACGAGCACGAGCGAGCCGCGTCGCGTCACGTCGCGCCTTGGGGTTCAGCGGCTCGCTTCGGTCTGCACCGTCAGCACCTGCTGCACCTGCTGCGCCTGCGTCAGTGGTGGGCCGAGCGTGGTTAGCGTGCGGATCGACGTCAGTGGCAGGCCGTGGCACACAGCCAGTGTGTGACCAGCCAGTGTGTGAACAGCCGCCCACACGAGCCAGGCTGTCATCCAGAGCCGCTGGCAAGCAGGACATGCTCGGGCCAGTCAGCATCGCACGCAGGACAAGAGCATGGACGCGACGACAACAACAACAACGGCAATGGCGACGCTCGCTGGCCAGCCTGCTTTGCAGGTGCATGGGGACGGCCCGTGCACGCACAACCCGCTCACAGCTCGCGCACAACCCGCGCACACATGCAAGCATGCGAGCATGCGACGGACGGACCAGCGGCCCTCTGTGCGTCTCACGGGCCGATCCGCCAGCAGCCGCCCCGTTGTCTGCGAAACCGGCACTGGGCCACACAGGCCAAGCCGGCTCGACTCGCTCACCTGGGCACCGAGCAAGACCGCGGCCCGCCGCACCCGGGCGAGCTCAAGGCGAGCAGGGCAGTGGCCTCGAGCCCCCGCTGGCTGCTGCCCTGCTTCCCTTGGCCAGCGCACGCCATCGCTGGCTGCTGCACGTCGTTTCTGCTGCACGTCGTTGCCTGCACCTGAGATCCAAGCCAGATCACGAAGCAAGACGGAAGCACGACGGTAGACGGCACAACGGAAGCACGGCACGACGGAAGCACGGCACGACGGTAGCACGGCACGCAGCCAGCACCAACACGAGCACCAACACGAGCACCAACACGAGCACCAACACGAGCACCACAGCCCGCCACCCCTCGTCTTCTCATCTGGGCTGGCCCGTCTCGGTGGCCCGTCTCGGTGGCCCTTTGTCTTCTCATCTGGATGGCACTTGCGGCGAGTCGCAAAACAGACTGCAGATCCAGATGCGCATCAACAGCACGCCCAGCACGCCCAGCACGCGCCGGAGCAGGCTTGATAACATAAGCCGAGCGGAGCCATCCAGCGGCACCATCCGCGTGTGTCGCACCCACCGACACACGCGCCACCCCGCTCCTTTTATCAAGGCGGGGCTCTTGCCTCTCCTCGCCGCCATTCCAACATCGCTGGCGGCGTGGTTGCAACCCGCAGCCAGACCCGCCGGCTTGCAGCAGCAGCTGCCGCCGCCGCCGCTGCTGCCAAGCTCCAACGCTGTCACTACGCCAACGCTGCCCCCGCTGCACCTGCAACACCCGCTGCCGCCGCTGCCACCCTGCCGCTGCTGCCTGCATGCCTCTGAAAAGAGCTGCGGCCAAGCGCAGGCCAGATGATGGTGACGATGACAAGCAAGACGCCCGCAAACGCACGCGGACAGGCGCGCCGGCTGCTCCCATCGCCCCCGCCGCTGCCGCTGCCTCTGCTGGAACCGCTTCCGTCGCTGCCGTCGCTACCCCTGCCCAAACCGCCGTCATCGCTGCCACGGCTGCCGTTGCTGCCACCGATGCCATCTCTGTCGCCACCGCTGCCGTCACTCCCGCCCCTGCCACCCTCGCTGCCCACGAAACTCCCACGATGATCGAGGCCAAGCGTAAGGTGCGCGAGGAGGAAGATATTCGAGTCACCCCCAAGCGCACGCGGACAGACGCGCTGGCTGCCCTCACCACTGCCCGCACCGCTGCCCCCGCTGCCCCCGCTGCCACCTCTGTCGCCACTCCGGCCCCTGCCACCTCCGCTGCCCGCGAGACTCCCACAAGGAGCCCGCCAAGCGCCCATTCTACCCCCCCCCCCCCCCCCCCCCCCCCCCCGCCCCGCAGACCCCCCCCGCGCACCCCCGCCCCAAGCGCATTTACGACGATAGCTTCTACCCTCATAACAGACCCTACGGTGCCCGCGGCACTCCTACATCGAGCGCGGCCGAGCGCATTGTCTACAAGGACCGATACATTCCGGATGTACCCATCTCTGTCCGACTCGCTCGTAGAGCTGAGGCCGAGCTCTTCGAGGCTATGAAAGAAGCTGTATATGCAGATGAACGCGCACGGCAGCAGGCGAAGCAGGCGAAGCAGACGCAGCAGCAGACGCAGCAGCAGCAGACGCAGCAGCAGCAGACGCAGCAGCAGCAGCCGCGTGTTGCCCCTTTAGCCACCGCCACCGCCACCGCCACCGCCACCGCCACTCCCGCCCATGCCACCTCCGCTGCCCGCGAGACTCCCACAAGGAGCGCGGCCAGGCCCAACTTCGTCAACAACCCATACCTTTATAGCCCCGCCCTCGCTGCCGACTGGACTCCGCACAGAGCTCGCGTCGCGCGCACCGCCCTTGCGTCTACCCCCCGTTTCTCGCCTTTTGGCCTTGGCAGATCACCGTCGAAGGTATGCATGCATGGCCAACATGTTGTCTTTGCACGCGTTCATTTTATGTCCATACGTCCTTTTCTGACCACCATGCTGTTGATATGTAATGCAGTTCCCGATGACGATCCGCTAGTATGAGATTTCAATCGTTTAGTTGATACTCCAATAAACATCGAAACGCCTCAAGTGTTGAGGATATGTGCGCGAGCGCTTGGATAATGAAGTTGACTCTGTCCCGTAAAAAATCCATACGTCAAGATCAAGAACTCAGCGACCGTGGATATGGGCCGTTGACATCATGAATGCCACCAGACAGCAGGGCTAGCCAGCTTGACCTCACTCTGCTGGATCGCATCCATTTCTAAGCTGGACAAACCACAGCTAACGGCTATTCTCGGAGAGCCTTGTAGCATAGCTGCAGTATATTATATAGTGTTTGCACAACGGTCCCGAGTCTGCTCATTGCTGCCGCTGCCGCTGCTGTGGGAGTGCTCATATATGCGACGACGCATACTCGCCCGGATCTCTGCGTGGCGGGGGAACCACTGCTGTCGATACATGCACGATTTCCCGCTCTCGGCATGTGCAGGCGGTGCCTCGCCATGGCATCTGCGGACAGATGTTCATGCTTGATTTGCACAGGTACTTGATGTAACTGGTTTGTTTGTAATCGCTGTATTCCTAAGCTATTGTATCTCTTGTGTCCAAATCTTCAACGCCATATCTTCTGCATGCCCAATCATCAGACAGCATTCGCCGCCAGCTTCTGCTGCGTGACCACCGGTGCTAGTGTCCGAGCTTTGTACAGACCCAGGCCCTTCTTTGGAAGGCAATCTGCCGCTTGCCCCATGGCCTCAGATCGCTCAGCAGGTACTTGCCATTTGCAGTTTCTCCAAACGGCAACGGGTTGGTCTGGACGCCGACATCCCGCGCGTGCCCGTCGGCTCTTGTGCGCGTCGTTACGAGCGCCTGGGCAAAGAGAGATGTGGCCGTCGTACCGCCACCGCCAGCCGCAGCGTTACCGCCGCCGAACCGTGTCGCAAGAGGCTTGTGTTTGGTCGGTATCGTCGCGATCATGGACAAGAAGTTTTTCTCAATCTTCTGCTGGTATCCTGTCATGCGCGACGTGGCTTTCCCCGTGAATCCAATGTTGACGTTCATGTTGAAGTCGATGCCCAGACTCTGGCTGGATCCGTTGCTGCTGCTGCTGACAAAGTGGCTGGCGTGGGTTCCGCCGTGGTAGCCAATCTTGCCGCGACCACCGCGTGCACTGAAGCTCGAGCGGTTGGATGTGCTGCCTGAGCGATACATGGCGCCGCCATGCGACCAACGACGGGCGGTAAGCTGTTTTGGCTGCTGCCGACAGACTCCAGTGCACCGAGAGTGCCTTGGGATCCCAGATTCGGATTGCTGTCACCCATGTTGTTGCCGTCCAAGATGTCGCCACTGCCCAGATTGCCATTGTCGTTGGCGACGCCGTCATTGTCCGTGTTGCTCATGCGTATCTCGGGAACAATCAGCTGGATGTTGGACCCGTGCTGGCTGCCAAAATCGTCCATGGGATCGCCATTGCTGCCCGACGTCTGGTCGTCATAGTATCCGTCGCCGCCGTTGCTGTTGACTTTGCCAACGACAATGTTTCCCATTTCGTCCAGATACGCTTCCTGCGAGTCTTGGTTGACTTGGTCGATGCGAGGCAGCGATCCCATAGAATCGCCGATGTAGTCATCGTCCTGTTGGCATTTGCATCGTCAGCGTGCATTTCAACATCAATTTAGCGAGCCAATGCTTGCAGTCTTACCAGGGATTGGTTTTCACTCGACTCGAACCACGTCAGAGTCTTGAGCCTGTTCAACGGTTGAGTTAGCGGAGCGCGTCTGGCTCGGCATGATCAATCGCCCAGCCCCTACCGCTCAATCATGGCAAGCAGGTTGCTGCGCAAAAAGTCGAGCACATCAATCGTCATGTTGTTGTAGTCCTCCTCTGTTTGCACATTGCCATAGCTGTCTTGGAACACAAGCTCCAGCTCGTCCGTGACATTGGCAACTTCCGTCAGACGTGCTGCCAGCACGTTGTAGTCGTACTGCAGAGCCTCGATCTCCTGTACCATTATCATCGTTAGAGCATGGCAAGCACACGCAACGCGAATAGCAAACCAAGTCGACATGCCTCCTTCATCTCGTCTGTAAGGAACTCTCCGTTGCCGTTCTGAGAGAAGTTGAGGCGATCTTCGCCGTTGCCACCTTGTGCCTGGCCAAGCTGCTCAGACTCGAATGCAAGCTCGAGCATCTGGTCGCTCTCTGCAATCCACGCGTCAGCCATTATCGCATGCGTGGCAACACTGTATGGCCAGCACTGGTCCCCACACACCCTTGAGTTTCTCGACCAGCATCTTGATGACGCGCTGGTTGGCTTGGTTGCGCTTGGCAAGCTCCTGCTCAGACTCGGTCAGCAGCGAGTTGCTGGTCTTGAGCTTGGACACCTTGGCTGTCAGGTGGTCGTTCTCGGCCAGCAGCTCGATCGTCTTGGCGCTCATTTTCTTGAGCTGTGAAGTGATGGCCATGTTTTCGCGGATGGCTCGTTTGGTTGTCTGTCCGATATCCATGTAAGTGTCATGTGCTCGTTAGAGGATGATTGCATGCATGAGGAGCCAACTTGCCTCGGCCATTTGCTGGTCAGCTACGCGCCGAAAGTTGGCCACGGCTTCATTGACTTTTTGCAGCATCTCGCGCTTCATTTGGTTCTGTCATCAAGGTCATGCACGCACATCCACCACCGGCTGGTGCGATCAGTACGTACAGGGCACATGCATGCACAGTACGTTTCGCCACTGTTGCCTACCTTGTCTTGCAGGACCTTGCGCTCCAGATTATGGATCGTGTCGCGATACTCGCTTTCCTTCTTCTCCAGCAGCGCCTTGTACTGCTTGATCTGTTGCTCCATCTCGTCCTTCTTGGCCGAGAATGCCGTCAGCTCGGCGAGCTCAGCCTTGTACTTGGCGCACTGGATTTGCAGGATCTCGAGCTCTGAATGCATGGACATGCGTGTGCTTTCGATCTCGTTCTTTGACCATGTCTCCAGATCGCGCTTCTCTTCTTCCAACTGGCGGGTCTTGCTTTCAAGCGATGCAATCATCTTTTCGTGCTCGCCAACCTTGATATTGAGAAACTCGACAATGTCTTGCTGTATGGGACCGTTGAATGGACTGATTGGTTAGTCGAGGGTATCCTCGAAGCAAGGCGCATGAGCCTGCCACCACCTGCCTTGTCGTGGTTGAATTTGGTCTGTGCTTTGGCAAGGATCTCATTCTCCTTTGTCAGCATGTCGCACTTGGCTTTGCTGGAATTGCCGTTGGGATGCATCATCAGTCAGCCAGTCAGTCAGTCAGTCAGTCAGTCAGTCAGTCAGTCAGTCAGTCAGCCGGCCGGCCACCCGCTGCCGTGCTTTGGCTTTCGCGTGCCACCAGACGGCAAACTCCTCCACGAAAAGCAAGCCATGGATGGCGATAAGGGCGAGATTGCGTGCTTACAGACGGTCGACCTTGTCGGTCATGTCGCGCACTTTGGCCTCGTAGTACTCGAGCGTGCGGTCATCGACGCCGTCGGTCTTTGTGGCCGAAGCATCTCCGCCTGGACAGGCACGATTGTGGATGTCGGTCGTCAGCCATCCAATGGGCAGCTGCATCCGCCATCTGCGGATCGTGCCGTCTTGCCGCGAGCATGCAGCCCAGATGGAGATGCAAGGGCTCCAGACAGTCAAGCATGCCAGGCATGTCGAGCGCCTGCGGCAGCATGCGCCAGACGCACCGCTTCCAGACTTCTCGCCCTTGTCCTTCTTGCCCTTCTTCTTCTTATCAGACATCCGTCTTAGGTTTCGCTCGATTGGATCAAACCCGACATGCGGTTTGGGACCGAGCACATCGTGGCGCTTGCAGCGGCACTCGCCACATTCGCACCGTCCAGCGCAGTCGCCGCAGGTGCCGAGTCGTTTGTCATTGAGAAGGAGTTTGAGGCAGTGACGTGCGGGTCGAGCATCAAGCTCGCCAACAAGGCCACCGGCTATCGCCTGCACTCTCACGAGATCAACTATGGCACTGGAAGGTTCGCTCGAGTTGCTGTCGACTGCTGCCGTGTCCTCCAGCACAGCTGGCCGTCTGACTGACCAACCGTCTGACTGACCGACCGTCTGACTGACCGGCACTGCCTCGCTGCTCAACAGCGGCCAGCAGTCCGTGACAGGCTTCCCAAGAGGCGACGACCCCAACTCGCTGTTCGTCACGCTCGGCGCCGTGCCTGGCACCAGCCAGACGCCAGCCAGCGTTGCATGTCCGCGCGGCAAGCCCATCCGCTGCGGGCAGGCGATCCGTCTGCAGCACCAGACAACGGCCAAGTACCTGCACAGCCATGGCGGCATTCCGTCGCCCATTTCGAGCGGGCAGGAGGTGTCGGCGTACCAGGGCAGCGACACGGGCGACAACTGGAAGGTCGTCTGTGCAGACGGCAGGACCAAGATCTGGAAGCGCGAGCAGGCTGTTGCGCTGCGTGAGTTTCTTGTCCATCGTGCCGTGCCTTGCAGTGCTGCCGCGCGTGGCTGCTGACGCTTTGGGCTTCTATAGAGCATATCGACACTGGCTTCTATCTTGGCTCCTCGTCGCGCTTCCAATACCAAAACGTCATTGTCGGTAGGTTCATCCTGAGCCGCCTGGCTGTGGTGACGTGTCTGGGCTGACTCGGACTGATGCGGTGGCCAACAGGGCAAATCGAAGTCGCTGGCCGTCCAGGCATTCGCGGTGATGAAGAGCGCTGGGTAGCGCAAGAAGGCATCTACTTTGCGAGCACGTGATGGGAAACAAGTAAACATCGACCATGCATTTGGGCTGGTTGGCTGTCTCGGCAAGAGAATGGGTAGCGCAGAGCAACGGTTTGGATGCGATGGGATGGGCAAGATTTACAGGCGAAAGAGAGTGGGGTGAAACACATTGGCGGAGACGGTGCGAATGCGGAGGGATCAAAGGACGACATCCGAGCGGTTGTAGACGAGCAGGTTGCGCATTTCAGAGTCCACGTACTCGCGCATCTCGCATGCCTTTGCGTAGATCTCGGAATCCTCGGGGTTGAACATGATGGCATTGGCTAGGATGTGCAAGACATCGCGATGGAATTGGGCTGTTGTGCGTGTTTTCTGCCAACAGAAGCATCAGTTTACGCCAACAGGCAGCGACGCGCATCTTGGGTTTGTGTAAGCACTCACCCCTTCGCGGATCCGTGCCTTGACATGGTCCAGACTCATGGGCTGCTTGACATAGTCTGTGTACTCCTTGTCGCGGATGTTCTTGAGAAAGGCGTTTCCAGCACGATGGTCTGCAATACGGTTCCAAATGATCATCGCGGTGCGTTTCCATGTCTTGTACTTTTCGTCAATGCGCACGCGCTTACGGTCTGGAAGGCCGTCTGTCCATGGATAGAATTGGCACTGGTCAGTCTGGCATGCGGGCGGTCACAAGGCAACCCAACAGCTCGCATACCAGAGAATTCAGCACTTGACTCGAGGTCGCCAACCACACTGCTCGAGAACGGCTCCCCATCTGGGCCAGTCTGTCCACCTGATTGCGGCGTGTCTGGGTTTGAGTCAGTCGAGGGGCACGGCGCAGGCGACATTGTCCAAGCGAGTGGACTTACCACGGTCACTCTTGGAGGACAGTGACTTTATATTGAGCTGAGGCAGCATGTGCTGTGGCAGGTGGTGGCCGTGAGCATGGTGGTGAAGGCTGTCGCGTGTCTTGTCAAGCTGAGAGGGGTCGGTGGTTGACGTGGAAGATTCTACAGACGTCGAGATGGCCATGCCTACATCTGCGGACAGGTCCTGTTGGCGACTGGCTTCAGAGGCGTCATCTCCGGGAATAATGGCGCTCTTGTCGCTCGTCTCAGAGTCCAGTTCTGCCACCGACGACGACGTTGCCATTCCAGATGCTTCCACATCTGCCATGTGCGCGTCCCTGCTTTCCTTTGAAGGCTCCTACCGCCAGGCGTTTCAGCAAGCAGCGTCACACGCGGCGCTGTGACGGCAGTCGTGAACGCAATGGACAGACCTTTTCAGCGGGTGCGCTTGGCTCATGCTCATGGGCAGGTTGGACCGCATGGGCTGCCTGCAGCGAGCCTTGATCAAGCTGCGCGTCTTGCAGAGGGCCTTGGGGTGGAAGCGAGCCACTCGGCCCATTGGGCATTCCCTTGATAAGCGTCTCGTCCCAAGCGCCTGAATTGATGCTTGTGATCTCGTCCATGAGCGCGCTGCCACATCCAGCGTCAGCAACATTCATCCACTGGCCACAGCCGATGCGGCAACGGCGACGGATTGCACCATGAATGCATACGGCCGGATGGACGCACCGATACTCGAGCTCGTCGCGTTGGAGCGCCATCTTGATCTCGTCGTTGCGGCGGGCGAGCAGCTTGTGGAACAGCTGCTGCGGCACCGTCTCTGCAGCCGAGCACCAGAGCATGTGTGAGCCTGCTGCTGCGGCCTGCATGCCCGTGTGCATCCACGAGGCATCCAGCGGGCATCCACGAGGCATCCACAGGGCATTCGACGGGGCAGCACGAACCAGATCTGGCCCGTTGATGCTGCGGGTCGTGGCTGCGGTGAGACACGGACGAGGCCAGCATGCGCACCAGGCGGCCGTACTCTGCTTGGCATGTCTGCAGGGCATCCCAGACGCACACACACGAGCCTGCAGTGTCAGTCTGCCGTTGCCCAGCCAACACACGGCAACGACGCCCACGATGCGTACCAGCGGAGCAAAGTGGTTGGCAAACCGCTCAATCGAGTGTCTGCGGCCGACAAAGACCGAGACCGAGGCCCAGTCGTGCTCGCCAAACATGTGGACCGCCTGCGCCAGCGCAAGCAGCTCGTCTGTGTGCCACTCGCTGCGCTCGCCGCGGCTCGCACGCTTGCTTGGACTGGCCGCTCGGTCGGTCGCTGCCGTCGGCGCCAACAACAAAGACGCGAGCGGCGGCTTCTCGCTGGTCGTTGCCATTCTGTGCCTGTGCCTGTATCTGTGCCTGGCCTTGTGTGAGTGTGTGGATGTGTGTATGTGTGTGCGTGTGTGCGGTGGCTCTCTGCTGCAGTGTCTGCCAGCGGGCAGGCAACCACGCAACGCAGCCCGCCACCCCCTCAGTTGCAAGCGAGCAACCACCAACCTGCGTCACATGACCTCACGTGACTGTATGGCAGCGTGTATTGCCGCGATGCCTTTGAGGTGATTCTGCGCGGCTGGATGGTCGCTGTCTGGCTAGTGCGCCAGAGAGAGCAGCTAGTGCTCGTACAGCAGCTGACACAGTGTGATCGTAAGGGCCATCGGCAAGCGTCGGCAGTGCGGGCAGGCTCGGCAGGCAACCACGACGCGCCAATCAGCAGCGCACTCTCAAGCTCACGATCCAGCCAATCAGCGGGCGACTCTCAAAAGGCATCGACTCCTCAACTACACGACGACATCCTTCCCACGAGCGACGCAATGAGCGACGTTATCAAGGCCAACGAGTGGGTGTTCCTGCAGCTGCCCTCGGGCAACAGCAAGGTGTTTGTGCTCAAGGCCAACGACCGCATCGAGCTCGGCAAGTTTGGCACCTTTAGCAGCAACGACCTCATTGGCAAGCTGTTCAGCGTGCCTTACGAGATCACCAACGACGGCCTGCGTCGCTACGAGAATGCCGACTACTTACAGGAGCTTGGTGCGTCCACGCACATGGCGCGGCATCCCGCGGCATGCGTCTGCTGGAGCCAGAACAACTGACTGCCTGCCTGCCTGCCTGCCTGCCCGACTGCCTGCCTGCCCGACTGCCTGCCTGCCCGACTGCCTGCCTGCATCATGTCGGCCGTCTGCAGCACAAGCCGATGCCGACGAAGAGCTCAACACGAACCAGACGATTGTGGATGACCCAAGCTCGCAGAAGCTCACTCAGCAGGACATTGAGGCGCTCAAGAGCAAGAGCATGCAGGGGCTTGTGGACCACGGAGTACGCCATGCATCCATCCTTGCATCCATGCAGGCCATGATCGCATTGGCCAGCACCGGCACTGACGCGGCGACACCTTTTGGCTGCAAACAGTCACTCATCCAGATGATTGCCCAGAACCATGCTGGCTTTGAGAAGAAGACGGACTTTTCCAAAGCCAAGTACATCAAGCGCAAGCAGAAGAAGTGGGTTGCGTCCATGGCTGTTCAACAGATGGCATGTTTTCCGCCGTGTGCTCATCGATGCATGCAGATTCTCCAAGGTGTTCACGCCAGTCAGGCCAACTGTTCGCGTAATCTGCGAGCACTACTTGACCAAGAAGCCAGAGAAGATCAGGTATCCATCCGCCCGGTCGGAATATAGGCGGGCAGCAAAATGTGCGAGCGTGATGCTGACACAAAGATGCGCCATGCAACTGGGTTCGGCATGGCTCGGCAGAGAGATGCGCATGGACACGCTGTCTCAGATGCTCACGTTTGCCAATGTGCGCGCCGGATCGCGGTTCCTCGTCGTTGATGAGATGGCTGGCCTGCTTGTTGGTGCCATGATCGAGAGAATGCACGGTCCGTTGTTGCGCTGGATGGCCGCTTCTGCGCGCAGTCGGCTGCAAATGCATGCTTGTCCGCCCGCTGACATGCCGCACAGAGTTTGGCAAGATTATCGTGTTCCATGACAAGGATCAGGCCAACCTCGAATTGGTCAAGACGATGAACTTCCCGCAGAGCCACAACGAGATTGTGTCCACCTTGCCCTGGTTCCAAATGGACAAGGAGCCTCCCGCGCCGAGTAAGCAACAGCGCCAGCTTGTGGCTTGCGTTCTGGACATGCCGCAATCTGACAGTCAGTTGTGATTGTCTGCAACAGCCGACAGTTCGCACCCAGATGCAATGGACCGTGCACTCAAGAGATACGAAAAGCTGCAGCAACTACGTGCGACCGTGAAGGAGGGCAACTTTGACGGGTATGCTCGCATTGGCTTCGTGCTGCTGGAGTGGATGGACGGGCAGACACTGACCGCCAGATAACAGCCTGCTAGTGGCGTCGCGCTTTGATACCAAGGAGATTTTGGAAAAGCTTTGTCCGCTCCTGGCGCCGTCGAAGCCCGTGGTTGTGTACTCGCCGCACAAGGAGGTTTGTTCGCATGGGCATGGTGTTTTATGGCATGGCGATGACGATGGCGATGGCGATTGCTCACATAGCATGGACGGGATGGTCGGGTCTCAGGACTTGCTGGATGCCTTCTACCACGTGCGGGTATCTCGCCGCTTCATCAACGCACAAGTGACGGAGAGCTGGATGCGCGAATACCAGGTGCCCGTGTTTGCGTCAGGCACGCACCCGTCCATGATGACGTCGGGCACGGGCGGATATCTGCTGAGCATGATCACGATCATCGAGGAGGGCAAGCTGGAGCGGCCGCTGGACTCGTCGAATGCGTCCAAGCGAGCCAAGAAGGCGGGCGACGCCAGTGCAGACGGAGCAGAAGCCAAGGGGGCGGCAACGGCGGCTGACGAGGAGGCCGCCATGGACGAATGAGTCGCGCGCGAGATCTTTTGTTTGACCCAAAGGCGAGCAGCTGCGGACGCAGCACCACGACAGCAACTCCTGCTGTGACTGCTACTGCGACTGCTATTGGACTGCGACTGCAACTTCTCCATCGACAACAACAACAGACACTTGGCAGACACGCTTCGTTCTCCGTTTCACTGCACCACTGCCCGCACTGCTCGAACATGTCGCAGGTGCAGCAGGGCCTGTGTGCCGAAATCCTCAAGGAGCACTTTGGCTCAACCGCCCAAGTGAGTCGAGGCGGCTGGCCGGCCTGCCGGCGTGCCTGTCCAGGCCATGCCCATGAAAGACGCATGGAAGACGCATGGAAGACGCATGCAGGGCCGTGGCATGCGTCGGTCATGCATGCCCATGCTCCTGCCCGACCCTTGGACTCATTCTCCTCCTGCGTTGGCCCTGTTGCTCCGTCACAGCGCGTCGGCATGTCCCTTTTGACACACGGCCGCAGCACGCTGCATGCCATCGTCCAGTCGACCAAGCTGCCCATGAAGCAGGTTCGCGACGTGCTCTTCATCCTCATCCAGCACCACGCCGTGACCTATGCAGAGTCCACCGAGGGCATCAGGGTCGTTGTCTACTACGTGGCCAATGGGCCAGAGATCATGCTGCGAGACCGCTTCCCGTCGTACATCCTCAAGGCCAAATCGCACTTCGGCGATGCCGTGAGTCGCAACGTCTCCAACCACGACTTGCATGCCGCTGCTGACGCCGCCTGCTGTGGACAATCGATCGATGGGATCGGTCTGCCAGGGAGAATTCATCGTGCGCACGGCACTCGAAGAGGGCGTGCTCAACCCGTCCAAGATGCTCACCAACTCGCTCGACTTTGCGACTTCTGAGCTGTCCGATGCGATGGACAAGCTCATCCGAGGCAACTTTCTCAAGATCCAGACGCCGCAGGACACGATCACGCTCAAAGACAGGCACATCCAAGAGGAGACAGAGGCCTATATGGTCGCTGGAAAAGGTGCGCCGCTGTCAGCCACTGAGCGCAACAAGATCCTCAAGGGCATCAAGGCACAGCGATCGCAGTTTGACGATACCGTCGAGACTGGATCGGTAAGCGAGACGTGTTGGCTTGCCCTTTTCCAACCACGCCAGCTCATTCCAAGCCTGACATTGGCTGCTTCCTGTGGATAGAAACGCAAGCTGGTTATGGACTTTGAGGAGGCCGAGAAACTCAAGGTATCGACCCCATCAAGTTGTTTGCCTTTCAGCTCTTCTTCAGCAAGACTGGAGCTGCTTTCTAACCACTTCCTGGCTGTGCTCGGCAACAGAAGAGTCGCGGAGAGCAATATAATCTTGAGACCGTAAGCCTGCCTAGATGCACTGCGCTGCATTTGCCTCGTGCTTTGACGGTCGCAGCTGACGGTCAATGGCACGTCATCTTCCTTGGCAGGACAACAACTTTTACATGGTCAACAAGGAGCGGTTCCATCTGCTTTTGCGCAATGATGTACGTTGGGCAGTAGATTGCGTGCCGAGGAAGAGCAATTGCCCATACTGAATCAATCAATGGGCATGTTCGTTGCTCGGCACAGATCATTATAGAGCTCGCGTCACGGCGAGTAAATGCCACAGCCGGCCGTATCATCAAGGCCATGTGCGACGACATGCTGCCCCAGATGCGCTCATGCAAGGAGACGCTTTCACGTAGGTCGCATCCTTTGGATGATCGCTTGCAGGTGCTTCTGTTGTATCCGGCCATCTTCGAATTGACATTGCCAGAAACCACCAACCAGCTCCCATCCGCCGAGACATGATTGGCGTGTTGACGCGCGGAGAGCATCTGAGCGTGCATGGCCAGACGGGCAATGCGCTCATGGAGTACATCGAGACTCTTGCTGCCGAGCCTGTCAAGATCCTGACAAGCGTGGACGGCCCCCAGTATGCCATCAACCTGCGTGGCTGCATCAACACGCTCAAGGCACAGCTCATCGAGTCCATCATCCATGAAAAGTTTGGCGCTGTCTGCTGCAGAATCTGGCGCTTGCTGTACATGCGCAACAAGCTGGACGAGAAGCAGGTGTGTGCATGCCGCTGTCGGTTGACCACTCGAGGCGGTTTGGACCCACACTAACACCTTTGATCCATCAACGCGGACACAACAGATTGGCAAGCTGGCCATGGTCAACAACAAGATTGCGAGCGAGAGTCTGTACGCCATGTTCAAGGCCGGGTTCGTGTTCCTCCAGGATGTGCCCAAGACGCTCGACCACTCTGCCTCGCGCACCTTTTTCCTGTGGTACGTGTCCGCTGAACGCACCAGCGAATTGCTGCTCGCCAACGCGTACCGCACCATGCACCGGCTCAAGCTCCGTCGCATCAAGGAGCTTGGCGACCGCAGCCTCCTGATTGAAAAGACCAAGCGGTCCGACGTGCTGTCGGGCGAAGCCAAGCTCACTGAGTCGGACCAGCAAAAACTGGACCACCTGCACGCCGTCCTCAAGCGGTTGTCGGTGTCCGAGTGGCGTGTGGACAACATGATTCTCCTGCTTCGCGACTGTCATTAAAGCATCGATGCCGTGCTTGGACACCATCCCCTGTCGTTCTACATGGCCCATCCATTCTTTACTATGGCTTATTGGTCTCTTGTACACAAGTCCAGCATCTCAGATACCGACACCAGCTTCTCGCGCTCCTTGCCACTAGCCGCGCCACGCTGCTGCTCAACCGCATCAAGCGTCTTCCAGTCTGCGAAATCTGTCGTGCGGATACACATGGACGCCAGACGCTCTTTGAGTGCAGGCAGGGGATCAGTGCCCTTGACAGGAATCGCTTGGGCCGCATGATCCTCGAGCACCGTGTCTGCAGTCTCGTATGCGTCGTACATTGTCGACGCAATCACACCACGCGGCCCCGTTTTGAGCCAGCCAGCCACATACAGCGGCGTCGGGCTCTCGACACGGCCGCGCTCATTCGGGACATGTGACCGAGTCTCTGGATCAAGCGCCAGCTCGTCGCCGAGCGGCTGGTTCTGATACCCGACACTCGACACAACCAGCCCACAGTCCACGGTCACCTTGTCGCCTGTCCCCTTGGCACGCTGGTCCCAACCCACATCGCCCACGAGCGTGTTCGTCTCAAACTCGACAGCCGTGGCGCGGGTTGGCTCGCTCGGATCCACCACCACGCGTGTCGGCGACAGTAAAAAGTCGAGTGCCCAGCTCTTGGCTGCACGCACACCGCTGCCGTCGCCACTGCCGCCGCCATCAGCACCTGCCACTGCGCCTTTTGCCATGAGATCCAGCAACCGCTTGCGCGGCCGGTCGCTCTTGAGGAGCAGCTGGTACGGCTCCAGCTGGTTCTTGAGCCAGACGGGATCGAGCTTGAAGCCCAGACGGCCGTCGTCGACGGCAAGCATCTCGCGGAACTCCTTGGACGTAAAGGCAATGTGTGCGGGGCCGCGTCGGCCGACAACGCGGACATGGCGGATACGCGACGCGGCCAGCACGTCAAGCGCGTGGCGGGCAATGTCCGTCTTGGCGAGGACATCGATGGGAGTGACAAGGAGCCGCGCGACGTCCAGAGCAACATTGCCCTGGCCGATGACTACGGCCGTGTCCGATGACGAGAGATCGACGGGCAGATTGGCGTGGGCAGGATGGCCGTTGTACCAGCCGACAAAGGCACGGGACGAGAAGACGTTGGCGGTGGCTTGGGACTCGCCAGGGATGCCGAGCCGGCGCTCGCTGGTCGAGCCATAGGTCAGGATCACGGCGTCGTATGCAGATCGCAGGACGGAGAGGGGGATGTCGGTGCCGATGCAGACGTTTCCGACAAAGCGCATGGCAGGGTTCTCTGCGACACCCTCGAACTTTTGGATGACGTTCTGTGGCATCGCAGGCGGCGGGTCAGCGGTGCGGCAAACGAGCGGTGCATGCGGTGCATTCAAGGCAGGCTTGCCTTGACTTCGGGATGGTCTGGAGCGACACCGTAGCGCACAAGACCGTACGGCACAGGCAGCTGCTCAAACAGGTCGACCTTGACATCCGGCTGCTTGAGCAGCTTGGACGCCGTGTAGAAGCCCGCTGCACGCGATGGTTGCAGCCGCCGTTAGTCTGCAGTGCGTTGCCTTCCACATGGCAGCCGTCGACAGCCGCTGCTTACCTGGCCCAGCACCGACAATGGCGACATGAAGGCTGCGAGACCCGGTGCGGCCTGCAGGAGCCGACAGCGCCTTGCAGCCGGCAGAGCGACAACGAGAGAAGGACGCCGTCTGGCGCACCAGCGACGCAGCAGCAGCCCGGACGCCAAACATGCCCGACATGCCCGTGGCGATCTGTGAGGTGAACGCAAAACGCGGTTCCGCATGTATTACGAAGCCGGCAGATCGCGCTCACACCACCTGCTCAGCAGGCTGTTGCCCAGCAGGCTGCGGAACTCGCGCGGGGTGGCAGCCATGCCTGTGGCCGCAGGCGGTGACGGTGCCTGTGATCGCATGCCACTGCCGCGAACCTCGACTGGGTCCATGTCCAGCACATTGCCATGGTTGTCTTCATCGTCAGTGTCGCCAATGACCACGCCGTCCATGCCGCGCGGGGGCTGTCGAGAACCTGCCGTCCCAGAGACAGTCTCGAACGGCCGTTGACATTGGTGACACACAGCGGTCCTTCCGACGGGTGCACCAACCGCGCCAACTATCGACGCGATCGGAACAGAGGGGACGGCTGTTGATGGCGACTGGGCAACTGACGGCACTTGCCATATCCGCGGCATTGCCATTGGCGTAATGCTGCTTACAGCGTCTTGCAAAGACTGTGGTGGTCGCATGGCAGCAGCCAGAGATGGCATGTCCCCTTGTGGTTGGTCGTGGCCGAGCGTCGGCAGTGTTTGGCTCAAAGGCGGCTCGAACTCGTCCTCGAATGCAATGCTGGATGCATCGTGCAGCATGGCATGCAAGTGTTATTCGTTCGCCCCTTACGATCGCATATGGTTTTGAAACGAGCGTTACGCTACCTGCGACCAAGTGCGCGGCTTGTGGAAGCATCATCGCGGCGTCGGCTTGCTGTGGGCGTGGGCTGGCATGCAGGCTTGATCACTTGTGCCTGCACGTTTCCGTTTGCCAATGAAACAGGAGCCAGTCTGTTGTTGTTGGACGGCAAGCCACGCCCAATCCCTGCCAATCGCTGTTGCTGGCTTGCTTGCGGCAGTGCTGGTGCGACTGGCTGCAGCACTTGCTTTGCCGGTGGCGACGGCACGACGACTGACGGGGAAAAGTCCCAGTCCAGATCATCCATGTCCAGGCTGTCATCCATTGATGGCTGTGCCTTATGTCCATGATCTCCCGATCGCGGCGTCCTCTTGATGGATGCCGAGACCATGCCTCCGGCGGCATCCAGTCCCGGCCGTGACGGCTGAACAGAGCCGTCCAGACTGCCGGCCGGCGATCCAAGCTGATGCACAAGATCCAGCAACGGATTCGCTGTCTGCGCGTTGCTCACAAACGGATGCTGGAGAAGCTCGTGTGCCGTTGGACGCTAGCGGGAAATATGTCAGTGCATGGTCCATGACAGCGACGGATGAAGAATGCCACGCACGTCTTTGGGTCGATGCGTCAGACAACGCGACACAAAGTCGCGAAAGTCGGCCGAGAATCGCTCATCCAGCTGTGGTGGCGCTTGTTTGGGGATCATGAACAGGACGCGCATAGGGTGAATGTTGGCATGTGGCGGAAGTCCTCTGGATACCATTGCACATTGTAAGTTGGATATGCTGGCATGCATGCACCATGCCAACGCGACTCACGTTGCCAGTTCCCAGGCGGTGATACCAAGCGACCACACATCTGCCTGCATCCCATACCATCACTCAGTCAAGACGCAGCCCATGCAATGCAGGCCAATCGCGGTGCCTCCACACACCTTGGCGTTGTACGCTGACCGCAGAATGACTTCAGGTGCCATCCAGTACGGCGTGCCAACAAACGTATTCTTCTTGGTAATCGTGGCCGTGATCTGCCCTTGTCAACGCATGTCAGCACTCCCGTCGTCTCATGATCATGCATTCATGACCCAAGGCACGGCACCGACACACCTGGCCAGACACGCCGAAATCTGCGAGTTTGACACGCCCGTCACCCATCAGCAGCACGTTTGCTGCCTTGATATCACGATGAATGCGTCCGAGTCCATGGATGTACACCAGCCCGCGTAGCATCTCCTGCACAATGTACGCCACCTGCCGCTCGTCAAACACACCATGGCCGCTCAACTGGCTCCCTTGTTAGTGCATAACAGCACTGACGCCTGAGGATGGTGATGAAAACGCCAAGCAATACTCACGATATCTCGGCAAGAGCCACCTGCGCAGTACTCCATGACGATCCACAGACACGAGCCGCGGACGTATGAACCGTGGTACCGTGTGACCCACGGGGATTTCAGGTCAGAGAGCACGGCAATCTCGTTGCGGATCTCGTCAATGTCGTCGCCGCATTCTGTTGTTGCGCGTCTGGGCCGGGTCAGCGTCCAGCCAGTGTTTGCCAGTGGGCGACCTCCATGCCTTCAATATCGATTATCTTGACTGCCACAGCTTCGTGTGTGAGCTTGTGGATGGCGAGATACACCTGGTTGGCTGCTGTTCAGTGGCTAGTCTATCGACTGACTGGGATGCGCTGGACGAGAACGTACCTGGCCGTACGAGCCTTGTCCGATGCGCGTTTTGAGCTCATACGCATCGGTCGGATGCGTCTTGGACGGTGTAGATGACTCCATTTCAGGGGGGAAATACAAAACACTTCATTCACAACACAAAGCCACTACACATTGTCGACGTGAATCTGCGCATGGCAAGACACGCGCAGTGTTAGCACAGTCCCGCCAACCATAGCGGATAGCAACCAGCATTACTTTGCGCTTCTGGTATCCAATACGCCGCTCAATGGCAAATGCACTAACGTCGCCATGCACAGCTGACTGTCAGCAACAACGGCCAGGCATCGCCCGAGACGTGCATACGCGGCAGACGTACTTTGCGCCTGGCTTGGGCTCTTCGGTATTAAAGTATGCATGAGAGAGTGCGGCATCAGCACTTGTGCGCTTCTCTGGATCGTATTCGAGCATATTGAGCAGCAAGTAGAATCCTTGCTCGTTCTTGGTCGAAGCATTGTTCTGGTAGAGTGCCTTGAGATTGTTGTGTGTCGATCGCTGGAGCATGTCGCGGATATTGCCATACTCTGGCATCTGCTCGATGCCAGGCCATCTCTCGGCTGTTCAGCCGCCCATCACGATCCTCTGTCAGTGCCAATGACGGGGAGTTGGCAGAGAGCAGGGCAATGGCACTGACTTGTGGGTGTGCCAAGGATATCGAAAATCTTGAGCAGCTGGTCGCGTTGGAGAGGGATATTCTTCTTGTTGTCCATCTTGGCCTCCTCGCCCTTGAATATGGGGCGGAGCATAAGCAGCTCGGCAAAGATGCATCCGACGGCCCAGATGTCAATAGCCTTTGTGTAGTGGCGCGTTCCAAGGAGCAGCTCTGGCGATCTGTACCATATCGTCACTACGACTTTATCGCCATGGAATAACGGCTGCACGGGAGCCTGGAAGAGACGTGCAAGTCCCAAGTCGGCTGCCGGCAGAGTGGCTGTGAATGAACAACGGGCATGCTGGGACAGAGAAGGAGAGACGCGTGCACAGCATACACGCGCTTACCAATCTTGACGACGCCGTCCGACGTCACAAGGATGTTGGCCGGTTTGAGATCCTGCACGCCAACGACTGGATGGTCAGATGGATGAAAATAGGCGTGAGAGCGGCAGCCGCTCGTCGCGCATGACTCACTCTGTGGAGCACCCAGTTCGCATGCAGATAGGACAGGCCGTTGAGCAGCTGCCACAGGAACGACTTGATGGTGTACTCTGCTATAGACTTGCGTTCGTACTGGCTGTGATGGTGCAGGATTTGCTGCAGCGGGTCAACAGCGTCAGTCGGCTGGCCCGGCTGGCTCGACGGGCTCGACGGGCGTGCCGATGCAGAGTCCATCCAGAGTCGATGCGTACCAGCAGATCGTGCTCGGCATACTCAAAGACCATGGATATGGAGCGGTCCTTGGGATCCAGCATGACCTCTTCGAGATTGACAACGTTCTCGTGGTGCAGCTCGCGACAGAGCGCGATCTCACGGCACGCCGACTGGGAGATGCCGCTTGCCAGCGCACTCTCGCCCTCCTTGTCGGGCTTGAACTTTTTGATGGCGTACTCTGGCACAGTGCCTGTCGAAGCCAGCGATGATGGCCCTGGTGCCGACGCCGATGCCGATGCCGATGCGAGCTTGCGGGCCTTGAAGACACGGCCGTATGTGCCGGCAGAGATGAAGCCGTCGATGGCATACTTGTCGGTGATGCCGCGCCGCTTGGCGTCCTTGTTGCGCTTGAAGGACTCGTAGGCAGCCGACCAGTCTCGCTGCACCTTTGGCGCTGGCGGCATATGCTGCTTCTGCTGCTGCTGCTGCTGCGGGGTTATGGCGCTGCTGGCGCTGCTCTCGCTGGCCAGGAGCACGCCAACGGCCAGCTCGCTGATGCTCGATGCGCTGCTGGTCGAGCTGCTGGACGTCGCCATTTGCCTTGACGCTTAAGAAAAAACTTCAAATGGCTTCGCTGGCACGCACCTCGGCCAAGACCCTCTTCGTCGCAACCTCGCCGGTCGTGCGCTCTGCCGCCGCCGTGCCCGCCGTCGCCCGCCCTGCTGCAGGTGCGTCCCACGGCCACGGCCACGGCCCGTCCGTGGCCTCGCCCTCTGTGCGCGCCACTGTCTCGCCCAGCGGCACAGTGTCTGCCAAGACGTCGTTTGTCGGTGCGTGTGGAGTCGACGATGCTGCTGCGACTGCTCATCATCTGCCGCTGGCTCGGCTCGGCGCTCGGCTCGGCACGGCATGGCATGGCACGGCTCGGCATGGGTGCCCGTGCAGCCCAACCTGGCCAGCCCGGCCATCAAGGGGCGTGCATGGGCCCGCTGCAGCCCCACACCTGCCGCCAGCCACTATGCCCATAGGCCAGCACGCCAGCACGCCAGCCAGCAAACGTGCCCTTGCATGGCTCAGTCTGACGAGCGCTGACCCCACAACGATTCCCCCCCAACAGCCTCCGTGTTCCAGCAGAAGCGCTTCTACGCTGCCCCCGTCACCGTTGCCCACCCCGACTCGGACGTCAACGTGCCCCCCGAGTCGCAGCAGCCGTACAAGAAGGCCGCCGCCACCTACAACGACCAGTCGTCCCGCAACTTTGCCTACTTCATGATCGGCAACCTGAGCGCTTTCGGCGCCGTTGCTGCCAAGAACGTTGTCACGGACTACCTCGTCAACCTGTCTGCCTCGGCCGATGTGCTTGCGCTTGCCAAGGTCGAGCTGGACATGGCCGCCGTGCCCGAGGGCAAGAACGTCGTTCTCAAGGTGCGTTTGACTCGCCCCAGTCGTGGGCCAGCCAGCCAGTCAGCCAGCCAGCGAGCCAGTCGGCTGGCGCATTCGCATCTTGCAGCAGCAGCAGCAGCAGCAGCAGCACCACAACCAGAACTATAGGGGCAGCCAGCCTGATGCACCA
Source organism: Entophlyctis helioformis (assembly GCA_025526915.1). Classification (NCBI taxonomy): domain Eukaryota; kingdom Fungi; phylum Chytridiomycota; class Chytridiomycetes; order Chytridiales; family Chytriomycetaceae; genus Entophlyctis; species Entophlyctis helioformis. The sequence goes on along the minus strand of JAHLKH010000084.1, from coordinate 5,643 downwards.
GTGGCTGGATGTTGATCGCCGTGCAGACGCCCAGATACTAATGCCGCACAATGCTGCGATCCCTTTGGCGCTGCACCTGACAGTGGAGAGGCAAGCCCGTCTTTGTTCGCCACAGAACCGCAGAGGGTAAGCCACACGCGCGCTTGAATCGCACACTGCGTGCTTGAATGGACAGATGCCACCGGCAAACGGATGCGCCTGCGCACATTCACGCCCGCATGGATGCACCGACTGTGCTCTGCACGGACTCGCCGACTGATTATTCTGGCCGTGCCTTGCATTGATGTGAACAGAGATTGCCGAGGCCAACACGGTCGACCTTGCCGAGCTCCGCCACAAGGAGACGGACTCTGACCGCACCAAGCAGCCCGAGTGGCTTGTCATGCTCGGTGTCTGCACACACCTTGGCTGTGTGCCCATTGGAGAAGGTGCGTCTTTGGCTGCCGGTCTGCCGCCTCGTGTCGCTTGCAGCCTCGTGTCGCTTGCCGCCCACTAACACCCACGCGCCGGCCCTCCAACAGCTGGCGAGTACGGAGGCTGGTTCTGCCCCTGCCACGGCTCGCACTACGACATCTCTGGCCGCATCAGAAAGGGCCCCGCCCCTCTCAACCTCGAGATTCCCGAGTATGTCATCAACGAGGACGAGGGCAAGATCATCATTGGTTAGAGTGCCGCGCCACACACCCCAGCAAATCCAACCCGATCCCACTTCTTTCCAATGACATTCCATTCCCACATCACCCACGCCCTGTCCGTGCGGATCCTTGCGCCATTCATTGCATTGCTGCATTCATTGCCATGCAACCAGCCACTGCTGTGGAAATGCCCACACGTCCATCAGACGGCGCATCCAAACTCGACCGTCTTGCACTCGAGCGTCGCTGTGTTGACCAGCACCAGCACGCCAGTCTCTGCAAACCTGGGCACCAGAATCACGCGCGTCGTCTCTGTGTCTTCCTTTGCATTCTCCTGTTCGCCATCCATCGGATCGTCGCGTCCATTCGAAGCATGGCCCGTACCCGAGCGTGGCATGTGCACGAGTCTCGTGTCAAACCGCGGTTGGTTGCCCACCACAAACACATGCGGCCGTGTGTCCAGCACCAGCGGGTCGTCCATCTGGAACGGATGGCACCAGATCGTGTCGGGTGCCGTGGGTGCGAGATGGCCCCATTTGAGCACATGGCTGGCAAGGTCAATGCCGCGTGCGCTGCTTGTCATGCGGTGCATATCCTCGAGCGGCTGTCCGCTGTCCACGACAAAGCTAGCGACGCACACACATACACGCATACAGACAGAAAGTGCCAGTGGTCAGCCTGGACGAACTGGACGAGCTGGACGAGCTGGACGATTGAGACTACAAGTCGAAGCCAGGCGTGCGGCGCTGTTACCTGGTATCTTCTACGGCAAACGTGGTGGGGTTTGTCAACATGGACAGGGACGACACGCGGCACGCGCGCTGGAAGATGGACGAGTGGATCGGCTGTTGCGGCAGAAAGGCGGTGGTCGGATCCGAGGGCCCCGGCACGACATCCACAGGCATGGATGCAGCGAGGGATAACAGCAAAGCGTCTGCAGCGTCAACAGCCGATCCGTCAAATGCAATGGCCTGGCCACCGATGCCGCCTGTGTTGGTGGACGTTGAGCCAGTTATCTTGGGGTTGCGGGCATCGTGCATGGGCTTCATCTTGGCAAGAGTGTCGCCGCAGAGCACAACGCGACAGATGCCTTGTGCCGTCTGCATGTCCTGTGTGATGGCCATGTCAGGGTGTCGTTCGCGTAGGTTGCCGCATGAGCGAGTTGTTGGGCGTGTCAATGGAACAAACCTCTTCGCTGCCAGACTCGCCAGTGAGGTAGTCGACGAGCATCATGTACCGGATATCGAAGCTGTCGGTGCTGCCGATCTCGAGACCGCTGAGCAAGGCGATCCACGGCCCGTGGGTGTTGCTGTTGCTTGCAGACAGATGAGGAAGCGGTGCCTGTGGGCTAAAGTCGGCATAGCAGATATCGGCCACTTGGAACTCGCCGCTGTCGTTTTCAGATCCCAGAAACGCTGCAATGACGCCTGTCGGTTGTGACGGGTGAGTGCCAGGAACACGGGCTGGCTGTTGCAAACCGCTGCATAGACACACCTGTCATCAGGTTGGCTCTTTGGACAAGATCGCCGGTCAGGATGATGCGGCCCGACTCGTCCTCGAGCAGCACCTTGTCCTTGTCGCTCACGAGCGAATCCTTTACTCTGGCGCAGCTGTCCATTCCTGTCCATGTATGCATACATGCATTGTGTCAGGGCGATTGCACAGGGATCGGATCCGCGCGATGTTCAAGAAGCGAACCTTTCTTGTGACGAGTTCTAAGACGTTGGGCTTGAGCGGCATGTCGACGTAGATGGTGCCAATGACACACGACACGACGCCAGGCACCAGGCCGAGAATGCGCACAAACGGCGGGGGTTCTGCAAACCGGGCAGTCGTGCCTGGCATGGTCAGCACTCGGCAGACAGATCCGGCCGTGAAATGGTTCTGGTACAAACGAAATGTCCGAAAGACAGGCGGTCGGACGTACTGGACAGGGAGGCCCAGCGTCTGTTGGCGGCAGCCTGCACACGAGGACGCAGCCGGTTGAGGCGAGTAAAGTAGAGGGCGGCGTACTGGTGAGTGTATGTGCGTTCCGTGAGCGTGAACCTGTCCGAGTCCAGACGGTCCAAGCGTGCACTGGCGCGGAGCAGCTGCTCGGACGACGTGCTGTTATCGGACTGCTGCTCGCTGCGGAGCGACGACTGTGCGAGCGCAGGCGAGGGCTCGGGTTGCCGTGACGAGACGCTGCAGCAGAGAGCGCAAGGCAGAGAGCGCAAGGCAGAGAGCGCAAGGCAGAGGGCGTGAGTGCGATGCGTGCCATGCGTGCGGCTTGTCCGGCTGGTCCGGCTGTTGGCGGCCAACGGCACTCACGGTGTTGGCGACATGCTTGAGCCGAGCATCACACTTTGCGGCCAGATAATCGTCAGCAGCCTGCATGAATGGCTTGTGGGCGACGCAGATCCGCGCGCATGCCGCATCACATACCAAGGCTGCTTAGTGACGTGACGTCTGTCTGGAGGATCGCTGGCTCGATCAATCGATGTTGGAAATGTCTGGGTGGCTACTGGATCACGTGATATACCACGTGACTTTTTGGAGCAACAACGACACGCCAATCAGCTGCGTACTCTCAAGCGTGAGATCCAGCGTCCAGTCAGCTTGCACCAACCAACCGACTAACAGACAGACGACAACCAGCTGAACGACGACGAACCGGCGCAGATGAGCAGCAGCACGTCCAGCAGCACGGCTAGCAGCAGGTCGCCGTCCAAGCCATCGTCCAGAGCTACGTCGCCGCGCTCGTCGGTCGTGGCCGCCTCGACAATGCCCTCTGGCCTGTCCCTCTCAGCCGCCATAGCCAAGGTCTCGGCGCCGGCCACGGCACCAGCACCGGCAGACTCCCCAAGCACACTCTGGCAGGCGCTCGGCGAGTGGCGGCTGTTTGCGCTTGCGGCATGCGTCAAGCTGCTTCTGCTGCCGTCATAGTCAGTGCATCCACCGTGTCGCCGTGGCTGCCAAGGCGTGGCTGACGCTGGACTCAGCAAATCGACAGACTTTGAGGTGCATCGCAACTGGCTGGCCATCACGCACTCGCTGCCCATCAGCAAGTGGTACTACGAGGTCAGCCAAAGACTGCCTCTGCAGGCACTTGCATCCTTTCATCTCAACCTGGATCTGACCGACCTGACCGACCCGACGGATCTGGCGGATCTGGCGGATCTGGCCACGGCAAAATGTGCAGGACACATCAGAGTGGACGCTGGACTACCCGCCCTTCTTTGCCTGGTTCGAATGGTCGCTGAGCCAGATTGCCAAGTTCTTTGATCCCAACATGCTCGACGTGAGCCGCCTAGGCTATGCCAGCAATCAGACTGTCCTGTTCCAGCGGCTGTCTGTCATGGCAACCGAGGCTGTCTTTTACGCCGGCATTCTTCGGTGGGTGGCTGCCAGGCTGGATCACCAAGACGGCACGCATGAGCGATGCTCATGCTCTCCATGGCTGTCAACAGGCTACTTCGCGCCATCAAGACGCCGCCGCATCTGTTTGGCATGCTGCTGGCTCTGGTGTTTCTCAACCCAGGCATCCTGTTTGTAGACCACATCCATTTCCAGTACAACGCTTTCATGTACGGCATCCAGCTGTTCTCTGTTGCGTTCATGTTTGAGGCAAGCCGTCTGTCGCCATATTGCATGCCCAGCCCTTGGCGCTTCATCTGCTGACAGTCGCGCTATCCGGCAGAACAAGCACATTCTTGGCGGGATCCTGTTCGCTGTCGTGCTCAACTTCAAGCACATCTACCTGTACCAAGCACCCGCGTACTTTGTGTATCTGCTGGCAGGGTACTGCTTCACGGGCCGGTTCCGTTTCTCGTTTGCGCGTCTTATCGGCCTGGGCCTGGCAGTTGTGGCAGTGTTTGCCGTATCGTTTGGTCCGTTTGCACCTCATCTGCTGCAAGTGCTGAGCCGCCTGTTTCCGTTCAAGCGCGGACTGTGCCACGCGTACTGGGCACCCAACTTTTGGGCACTCTACTCGTTTGCTGATCGCGCCTTGCTGCAAGGTATGGCAGAGCGTGCCTTGAACACGGCGCTCTGAACGTGTTGGCTGACTTGCGCATGCACCATACCACCACCACCAGTGCTGCGGATCCTGGGCAAGTCAGTGCCTGCACAGACAGCGTCTCTCACACGCGGCTTGGTTGGCGACTCTACTTTTGCCATTCTGCCCAACATCGCACCTTCAACAACGGTCATCCTGACCGTTCTTTCTCAGCTTGTACGGCATCTGCATGGACTCTGCTCCCTATTGTTTTCAATGCACTCACACGCAGAACTGCAGCCGATCCTTGCCAAACTCTGGTTCCAGCCCACGCCCGACAAGTTCCTTGACGCGCTCATTCTCTGCGGCTTTGGCTCATACATGTTCGGCTGGCATGTGCACGAAAAGGCCATTCTGCTCATTCTCATCCCGCTGTCGGTCGTCGCAGTCAAGTCGGCTCGCCATGCACGGCTGTTCAGCGTGCTGTCCATCTCGGGATACTTTTCGCTGTTCCCGCTGCTGTTTGAGCAGCAAGAGTTGGCAACCAAGGTGCTGGTTTTGGCACTGTTTGCCATGTTTGCTGTGCACTTTGTTGGGTCGGCGACACGGCCGTTTGCACTCGGCCGGCTGGAGCGCGTGTACATTGCCGGGTTTGTGCCGCTGTGCGTGTACACCGAAGTGGCGCACGGCATGGTGTTTGGCTCTGAACGACTGGCGTTCCTGCCACTCATGATCACGTCCGTGTACACGGCTGTTGGGATTGTGTATGGATGGATCCAGATGTACGCCGTTGCCCTGTCCTGATGCTTGAAATGACACACGGAACACTGCCATAAAAACAAGACCAAAAATAAGCACAGCGCTGTATAACCTACAAAGATGGCCGCGTTCCGACGGCAGACATGGTTTATGGTGGTGGCAGAGAGGCAAATAAGGAAAAATGGATGCGCAAACAATAGATGCATATGGATCGGCCGGCTATGCAGGAGTCTCTTTGACGTTTGCAAAGATTTGGTCAATGACTTGCGCGTG